>WOGP01008994.1:0-10941 GCA_015342065.1 Leptinotarsa undecemlineata | reverse complement strand
CAATAATTTTACTAATTATTGATGGGACTGTAATAGGTCACTTATAAAAACAAGTTGAGTAATTTTTTTCTGAAAATAGGAACAATTTTACGTATCTTCAGCGAATTAGGAATCTCGACTTATCGATAATATGGAATGATATAATGCGAAATTCGACAATCACAAAGAATGGTATATTTGTCATTAATTTGACGTTTTAATTCTCATTTTAACTGTAGGTAGTGTCACTGCCCACAGTGTATTTAAGAAAAATATTCATTGTTTTATTTACTTTGCAGGGTTTTACGAGTTCATTCGTAACCAAAAGGGTCCCGATGATTTTATTCTTCACGACCAGATCTACAAACTTGTTAGACAAGACGGAAAAATGATGAACTGGACCTGTTTCAAAAATGAATGCAACGCCACATGTCAAACTAGAGACGGAAAAGTTGTGGCAAGAATGGGTTTGCATAATCATACCATACCAAAACAAACAATTTACAGAAAAAGGGCCCTGATCTATAAAAAGAAATTACCATGAGATGGATATTGCTCTGACTAGTATATTATTTTGTATGTATACTAGTTTCATCATTTTTATTCCATATTCAATATTTTAATGTGAGGTGGCGTAATGTAAGATTTGAATAAAGTTTTATCAAAAATGTCAAGCAAATGAAAGTCTGCTGATCTAAATATCTTTTTAATATGTTAAATTAGCCGACTTTTGGTCGGCTCGTTACAGAGACAGTTCATTTTTGTACTAAACAGTTTCAAGAGTTTTCACAGACAGTTCATTTTTATATATCTCTTGTACGAAAACAGTTTCATTAATTTCGGAATTATTTTCTATGGAATTGTATGCCAATAAAGAAAGTACATATGACTTAGATTTGAAATAAAATAGGATTGTCTATGGTGTCTTTTGGCTGCACCATTTTTGTGATAATATTCTTAAAGATTTATTTGAATGGATATGTATTTGATAAGTACTTTTGATCGAATCAACTGCTCGATAATATCCATCCCGAGTTATTTCGAAATCTGCTTGTCATATAATCAAAAAATGATGTTGAAAATGAAATTGATAAAATTGAAATGAATCGGCAACGCTCTGATACAGAAGTGAAAAAAATCAAGATATATCAGATGCCTTCAATGAACATTATAGTCAAATCCATTAAACCACAATGTAGCCAAAATCTTAAGTGAATTATTGAAAAAGATAGGTAATTGTCATTTAACAATATTTTACTTGAAGACCACAACAAATGTTTAAATAACTTTCCAAAACATTTTTCGCTTTGTGGATATCTTTTTATCATTTTAATTAATAACTTCACGTTATGAAAGTTGAAAATTTTTAAAAATTTTGTGTATTGTTTTGTTGTTGCCCTCGCTTTTTTCACAATGATACTAGTATTTTTCGTTCGCTATTGTTTTGAGCTTATTTGAAAAAATATTTTTAACTTTTTAGTTAGACATTCTTTAAAAACGTGTTTTTTAGTTTTTTAACCATATTTATTTTTAATTTTTTAGTTTCGTATGCTATAAAATAGTGTTTTTTAGTCATTTTAAACTGTATTTATTTTAATTGAACTTTGGGATCAATCAGCAATATTGTTTAGAAAATTGACCATTGATATTTTCCGATTCCCGAGAGGGAGCCTGAAAATCAGCTACCAAGCCCAAGGCAGTAGGCGCGCAAAGGAAGGTGCAAGGAAGCAGGCGCGCGTGTTAATAAAAAAATAACTTTTTCCAAATAAAGAAATACATGTAAAGTGACTTCGAATTATATCGATGAGGTTATGTAAAACGCCATCTGCCCCCGAATAGATCAATCAATAATGTCGATATATCGAAGAGGTTACGTACAGCGCCATGTGCCCGCGAATAGATCGAGCAATGTCGATAATTCTGTCAAATACAGATTCCGAGCTTGGGAGTTACAAACATACATACATACAGGTGAAACCAATATAAAGCGTGTAAAAATGAATAATGGATGTATGATTATAATTTTTCATGTTCATTATCAAATTCCCGTTTTTGTATTAAATAAGGACTTTTTGTGAGTCGAATAAAATGTTTTTAGCGCCGTTTGTTTATAAACAAATAGACTTAATGAGTATTTAAAAATAACAATAATTTTTTTGTCTCTATAATATAATGATTTTTAAAAAATCACAATTTTCATTTGTTCATGATCTTTTTTTATATTTCGAATGTTTAAATAATCAGTTCTGAAATGTTTTCTATTTTGAAAATCATAATTGACATTCCTCTATAAATTAACAAATTTTTTTCAATATCAAGTATTAATTGAAAAATTTGTTATAAACATTACAAAAACAATCATACACGAAAAATGAGAAAAAACTGATATGTTTTATTATTTATTTGTAAATAATTTTACTGCAGTTTCGTCCTGTAAGGACATTTTCAAACAGTTTATTCTGATTTTTCATTTTTAATGGTAATCTCCTGTCACGTTACAGCAGTTAGATTGGATGGTAATTTTGAGTTGCTTTTGAGGGTTCCACTGGAAACTTAATTGGATTTTATATGAAAAACTGTACGTATACCCCAATCTTGAAATATTTTCAAGATAGTGACATGTCGACAGTAGGTGGCAAACTTACCTATTGTAACTAGAACGCCCTATATAATGTAGAATTTTCGGATTTTATGCAAAATTCCAGGCAGATTTTCTGTATAGTCTATACGAAGTCAATTCGAACAGCTAAAAAAAAGGCTAATTTATCGGTCTGATAAATTTACTAGTTGATACCATATGAAACCTCCCACATGAAAAAAATTATTAGACCTTGTAAATTATACCACGCCGGCCGTACCATACAAAGAAACTGCCGACGTTCGGTAACTTATTTTTTATGCCATTCGAATTTACTTTGCTTATACTATACTAGTACTATGTTGCTGTATCGCTGCTGTTCCAATGTTTTGTCAGAATTAACGAACTTAGGCGTGCGCAACCAACCAACAAACATTTTTATATATTAGATAACGACCGATATTCAATTTAATAATTTAATATAACAAACGAAAATTTGGAACATAATAAAGTTATATAAAGAATCGGAAGTGCCACCATCTTGGAAGTATTTTATCTGGGTTGCCTACATAGAAATTATTATGGTGTAAAATTGTTGGTGTTGAGAATATTGTATGAAATTGTTTTTGAATAAAATTGTACTGTTTTTCACTGCATGTGTTTCATTTCTCGTCATTATTGATATGCAGAACATGATGTATCATTTTTAGGGCTCAAGTGATGGCATTTTATGATGCTGCTCTTGAATGTTTTATTAGCTTGAAATATCGTTCTCAATGCCTGTACATGCTTTTGTAAAGCTTTTATGGTATCGAGCATGATATATTTATTATTCTTTCGGTCGTCAACGTCCCAATTATTGGAAATAAAATAATTGTGTAATAGGCCTATAAGTTTACGGTATAAGAATTGCACAAACGTGTTTAGAATTTGATGAATTATCACTATTTGAGTAGATGTACACAAAAATGTTTTCTTCAGTCTTTACTTATCAAACGAATCAAATTTATGATTACGTAATATTGGAATCTTCGTTTTCAATCGTAACTTTAAAAAAGTAATATAAAAGCATTTGTCGTTGTTCCTTACTTTAGTTAGTACATGTTTTTTTGATATCACCTCACGTGCTGTCACCTTAGGAAACCTCAGAGAAATCTTGTAATCGAAAAACTGATGAAAACAGGTGAGTTGTTGGATATTTGGATATTCCAAAGTCCACTGCCTTCCTATTGTCTGGGAAAAAGTAACCCTAAATCGGGCTATTTACAATGCAAACTCCTACAAAAATGCAACATTTTTATAAACTTCACATCGATTTGGTGCAGCTATTCCTAAGTCCACTTCAGAACTACGAAAGAATAGACTAAGATCTGATGGCAAGCATGTTTTGTTCATTCTCGATAGTTTCGATGAGCAGATCTGTCAGAGTTTGTGCTGATATTTGTATCCGAGGGAATTCTTCGTTGTAGTTCTTTCGTTGAATCTTTTGTGAACCGCGTTACTCCATATCTTTTCGGCATCCAGATGACGGAGAATGCTTCCTCTATGAGCTACAAGCCCTCTCCATTATTCCCATATATTGTAATGTGAATTGGACTGTTGCATCTTTGTCGTCTTTGGATTCTTCCACCTCTCTTCATAACTGTAGAATATCCTTTTACATTTGAATATCCGTATTTGGACTGTTCCATCTCCCTCCAGTACTGGTGAATGTGCCGTAGTTGAATTCACAAATTTTGATAAGCGCAATAAATAATTTCACCCTGTACCCTAGCCCTGTATCCAACTAGACTAGATGATCTCACTTCGCGATCATACACAGCTCCATGCTCGAATGACCTTGAACGAATCGAAAATGAAATGAGGCACAATAAGAAAAATCATGGGATTTTAGAGGCCTTGGTTTTGGTATATTTAAACTACAATCATTAATTTTCTTCTACATGGTTGTCTCCGTGAATATCAAGGAATCACATTCTTTTCCATAAGAACGAACACTCATAAAAATGAAATGATATTCTGCATCAACAACGGCTAATAAAACAAATGAAAAATAATCTCTGTAATTAAAATACATCGAGCCGCTATTATTTGGTTTCTTCACTCTAATATGCTTTCCATCAACTGCTCCAAGACAATGCGGAAAATAGGCTTTGATTTCAAAAGTTTTGCAATTTCCAACCATTTTCTCTCGTTATCAGGTATATTCATGAACTCGTCTCTCAATACATCCCAGATAGTGCAACTTATTTCTTTGCAAATCATACTAATAGTTGACACACCAACTCTGTAACTATAGTGCAATTCTTTGAAGGAACAGCCCGATGCACAATATCTGCAAAATAATAAAAAAGGTAAGATAACTTATGAACGTATTTTAATTGCAGGTAAACTAGTATCTACAAAGTGGTCGAATTTAAGAGATGCCTGGATGCGAGAAAATAAAAATAATGTCAAAAAATCTGGAGCAGGGGCGAAGTTTTCAAAGCCATATATATATATAAAGAACAGATGAGTTTTTTGCAAAAAATTGCTAAGCCTAATCGCAGTCATGATTCTGTCCAGAAGCGTCCAAACGATACATGTCCAGAGACACCCGCGGCTAAAAAAAAAAAGATAAAAATTCAGAGGTACCAAATGACAAAAAATCAGAAGTACCAATACCAAGTACTTCCAAAAAGCCCAGGAGCCTCGATGATAAAATGAGTCACTTTTTAGATAGCAGGCTATCAACAGACAATCGTGAAGAACATCTGATGCTCTCTTTTTTCAAAGCTGTTCTGCCGAGTGTTACATCTTTTGACGATGATGAAACTTTAGAGTTTCAATCGGGCGTACTGTCACTGGTCCACAAAATTAAAAACAGCGTGATAGTCGTTTATACTCTTTAAATTATGAGTGACAGTCACAGCCAAGAGATCACAGGCAATCTGTATATTCGTCACAGAACCAGAATGAGCATCCCACAGGGAACCAGAATATCCTTCATTTAGGTGGATATGGATATTCGACATGTCAACCTGTCGAACCAGCTTCACCTGCTTGGTCACAGACTAGTTCAACTGAAGATTCAGTCTTAGATTTTAATAATTTTTAATGTCCATTGAATTTTTCTCTTCAAAATTATAAACTTGTTTAAGTTCTGTCCTTAAATAAATATGCCTGAACTAAAACTGACTGCGCTTTATTTTTTCCTTTAAACTAATTAATAAGTATAATACTATTATCTTACCTTAGAAATATTGACAACCTTTCTTCAGTACAAATACAGTCTCTAAATCTTGTATTTTGGTAGTTTATGTTCACTGATATTTGAGCCAGTAGATCGTTGAATGTAGATATTGACATCCTAAAATAATTGAGAAACTTGATTTCGTCACTTCTCAATTCTGTTATTAAGTTCTGGAATGTTCCCAAACTAAATCGTTCCCTCAGGATTGGGTGCACCCAATATTTTCTTTCCTTTGCTCTCTTTCTTTGTTTTCTCCTTAAATAATAGTACATAACAACAAGAGCTTCGTCGACGCCCATCGTGCACTGTGCTTAAAATTGGCACTAGCTTCGGCCGCGGCCGACAGCCGATTATTAACTGAAGTGTGAACAAAGGCGCCGACCTCCGATTAATCTATCTATCTATCTATCTATCTATCCGTATCCGACATCCGACAAGTGGGAATCAGCTCTAACATTAACGCTCCTTTCACATTACACGATTTATCTCGTGCGGGAAAAAATCGCCCTGGCAATTTTTCTTGATCGACTGTAGAAGAGCACGAGACCTTTCACATTGTATGATTACAACACGGGCACGTTTTGTAATCGTGTGCCTGCCGTCCAGTGCCACTAGAACCGCACGGCTACCGTATTGTCCTCTAGCTTAGTGGCCCACGTGACCTTATGCACGCTTGCGCACTAGACGGTTTTCAGTCGTACGGGAACTGTCCCCAGTGTTGTTTCTACTGCGTTCAGTTTTGGTGGATTGTTTGCAAATTATGGAAGGGGTTGACGCTGAAGTTTTGATATCGCTAGTTGAAGCAAAACCTGTGTTATGGGACAAAACTTTAGAAATTTATAAGGATAGGCATGCAATAAGGAAATCCTGGGAAGAAGTATGTTTAGCACTCAATCCGGGTTTGTCTTTTCCGACGCCGATACAGTATCCATAACGCAATAACTTGTTCACGATCCATTGTTATAACTTAACCGGACCACATTTTCCAGTGAACTGATGAAAATGTACTTGTAAATCGTTCAATTTGAAAAGTATCAAACCACGATTTAAAATCGGGCGATTTTTTCCCGCACGCGGTAAATCGTGTAATGTGAAAGGAGCGTTAGTGTTAACTGCTACCAGTAGTACTATGTTTAAATGTCAAGTGCAGCTGCTCGCATAATGGTTCGGGTCATTGTGTGTGAAATTAAAGTTTGAAAATAGATTTTCTTATATCTGTTGCATTTTCTGGTACATAAGATGTTCAAACTCAATGTTGCTAATAATTTCATTGCGAACATCATTACTGGATAAAATATTGAGAATAGAGACATTATTAAAGTACGGTTCAACGGTAACGGAATAATAAACTTTTTGCGTTATTGACAATATACTGGCAATTTTCGAGAAAAATTCTGAAATGCGTCATTTTAATGACACTATTTGACATAAAAATATCACCACCACACACTATAAAACCTCCAAATATCTAACAGTTTTTCATAAAGTAGCGGTTGTCTAGCACCTCCACTGACATTTATTTCTATTGCATATACAGTCAAGTATTTTTTTACATTATATTTTTGTAATTCGATGTGGAAGTACCAATATTATATTATTATTATTATTATGGAAGAGCAACTTCTGATTGAGTCATTCGTGACAAGATCAGAAATTGAATTCTGCCTTATAGGTACGTGGGTGGATTGTTTATATTGTATTCCATACATTGTATTCTTTTTCTTAACTATCAATAAAAACAGTTATTACTATTATTATATTAGAATTTTTTATAAGGTCTCACATTGCCAATTTGATAACAATAGAACCGAAAACTTTTGGAGTCGGTTAGTTAATTTCCTATAAAATTACATTGTGAAATTTACGGAATAACATACACACTTCTTTGAAAAAAATATGTTCAATCTTTGAACGTACCAATACTTTCATCGATTCATTATCTGACAATAACATAACATCATTATTTGAAATTTTTCTTTGAGAAGACAATATTACTTGATAGTTTAAAAATTTCTCCAGTGTTATTTATTTGTAACTATTGAACTGCTAGGATTAATTTATATCTCTACAGTTTGAAGGTATGCAGGTATTATTAGTTGGGTTTGACAATAATTGACTACACTGTACAATAATCAAACTTAACTTTATTTCACTGTTAATACAATCAAGCACTTTAACTAAAGCTTCAACTAATATTCCAGTGTCTGTCGCCTATCAGATCACTCCATACCGTACTGTCCGCAAAACTTCTTGACTTCACTTCAATCGGGGTGTTGGTAGCGTTTATACAGTGTCATCCCCAAAGTATGCATCATATGGGAAACGACGCGATGACTAGAACAGTCGCGAAGCGCAAGAAGAGTTGAGCGCGATCTTGGCCAAGTCACAATTGATTTACGACGGCCAGCGGCGGCCGGCGATATTTTTTTCAGGGGATGATTTACAACAATACATGGGTGAATGTTACTAGTTCGAACTTCTATTGTCGAATATGATATATGATTTGAAATCTCTGCAAAAACAAATAAAATTAAAAATTAAAATGAATAGAAAAAAAAAATACAATTATATCAAGCAATAAACACAATAGAATGAAAATTAGCAAATCAAGTTACTTCAACTTTTTGATTTTTATTTATTTTCGTTTTCTTGAATTTATTGCTCAATATAAGTTTTACTTTTTAGCTTTTCATTTTGATTTTTGATTTTATTTGTTCTCTCAGAGATTTCGAATTATATTAGACAATGGAAAGTCCGAACTAGGAAAATTCACCATGAAATATTGTCAACTACTTTCAAACAAACGTTGAATATACGTATATGTCCTCGGGTATGTCATCGGGTTTGTAAGATCATTGTTCCTTGGTTAATATATAATATTGAAGGAATTTCTCTAATGGAATCAGAATATGGAAATAAATATATGGCGTTTCATTAAAAAAAAACCTAACATTGATACGCTACGTTTGGTAAATAATAAAAAAAAAGTGCAATGCCCTGATATCTGAAACTTTTGTACGAAACATTTTCGACAACTTCAATGCTTCACTTCAAACTTCTTTGACACACTCTATGCAACAAAAGTTCATCAATGAGAACATTTATGCGCGTACTAAGAATGGCTCAATCGCGGAGCAACAACTGGTTCCGCTAATCACACATCATTATGCATTACCATATACCAATTACAGAAGATTGCAGTCTTATTACGATTCTGATTGTGCATTACGAAGCGAAACGGCCGTTACTGGTCCATTTTTGATTATCATTCTTTTGTTTAATAACCGAAAAAATTATACCGCTCGGATTAAACGGACTCGCACTAGCACGGAAAACAAGTACAAGTTGTTCCATTAGGCATTTCCTATTTTTAAATTAAAATGAAACAAAGTGTGTGCGAGATATCTTCGAAATGTTTCATTCGTTTGAAAGACCTATTGATGCCATTAAGTGTGGCAGCAATAGGTGGGGGTAGGGCGCATCCGAAACGTCCAATTTTTCATAGCTCTGGCTTTGAGGAGTGCTGTGGTTTGTGGCTTATTCGCATACATCTGCGACTAGAAAAAAACCCACAAGAAAAAGTCTAAAGGTGTCAAATCGCACGATCTCGGTGGACAGTTCACATCACCTCTACGTGAGATGACCATGCCCCTCAAATCGCTCGTGCAGAATATTCAATGTGGCATGAGATGTGTGGCACGTAGCGCCGTCCTGTTGAAACCACATGTCATTGGTTTTCAGATTAGCCACTTCAGGTCAGGAGAAGTTGGTAATTAATCATCGACCTGTAGTGCTGGCCGTTGACAGTTATGGCCAGGGCAACGTCGTTCTCAAAAAAATATGGACCAAAATCTAAACTAGTGACTTACCAGTGACTTTTTCGAGATGCACTGGACGCTCTTGGATTTTACGTGGATTGCTATCTTCCTAAATTCGACAATTTTGTTTATTCACGTATCTATTCATTCAGAAATGACACTCATCGCTAAAGATGATTTTTCGATGATAATTGGGGTCACTTGTCAACTGCTCCAGAGCCCATTCAGCGAACACATGTCGTTGTCTATGGTCGTTTACCTTCAGTTCCTGGATCCGTTGAATTTTATACGGATGCAGGCCGAAGTCACGACGCAAAATTTGCCAAGTTGGGTGGTCTGTGAAAGACCGAGATCTTGTGAGCGAAGCTGTTTCTTCTGTGCACTCTCATAGATAGTGTCGATGTTTTAGGCGTCTTAAAAATCAACTTACAATTTGTCGTTTCAAAACTTCTCTTTTCAAGTCACCTTTTTCCTACAATATGGCCAAGGTTTATAATGAAGAAAAAAGATTTGAAATTTTCTGTTTTTTACCACTTTTATTTGTAACTAACGTTACTGCAGTTTCGTCCTATAAGGACATTTTAAAAATTTTACAATGAAATTGTGAAATAGTCCTCACAGGAAGAAACTGCAGTAACGTTAGTTACAAATAAAAGTGGTAAAAAACATAGAAAGCTTTAATTCTCTTTTCTTCGTTTTGATTTCGTACCACGTAGTAACGGCTACATCCATCAATTTATTCAAGGTTTATAATTGTTTTCCTATAGAAATGAGAAATCTTTCTCCATTTGCATTTAAAAAATCAGTCACCACTCTTATTGCAACTGACAAATCTAATATTGTACTATCTGAAAACTGGTTTGAAATATCACACTTCACGGAATCAGGCACAGCTAACTACTCACCATTACGAAACTCGCCAGAAAAATCAACATATAGAACCTCACATGGCTAAATCGTTTGTATATAATTCAATTCCCAAATTAATAACCGACATTAAAAACATTTTTATTTTCAAGAGAAAATTTAAAAAATACATTCTGAAAAAGCCTAGAATAGTAGTCACTGAAATAATCGAAGGAAAATGAAAATTGAACACCTTTTAAACACCGATGTATCACTGTTAGCAAACAGGTATATATGTATGTGTATGTACATATGTGTGTATATATATGTATATTTATATGTGTATATATATATATATATATATATATATATATATATGTATGTGTGTAATATGTATATATTATCGATATATTGTATTGAACTGAACTGTTTAAAAGTTTGATATTCGCTAAGTTGAAAATTGTGTTACTGTATATACTATTTGGTTT
>WOGP01008993.1:0-10942 GCA_015342065.1 Leptinotarsa undecemlineata | reverse complement strand
CTATGATTTATATTTTGCCTTAATTGTTGATTCATAGAGATAATTTTCCTTTTTTAAAGTAGAATATCTAGGTACGTATAAATTATTTCAACTTCATATAGGCGCTGTTGCCAATATGTGAATTAGAAATGAATTCCTTTAAAAATTAAAAACGAACATTTGAAACATCAATTTGAAAATTTTTCGATGTGAATTTGAAAAACTAATCAATTAAACTCAACTGTATTTTGTTCAAACTAGCATTGGCTGTAATAACCCATTGTTACTAAGTGACCGAAGACTTGGGCCAAATCAACAATGGGTAAGTAAGGATTACAAAAAGTGAATATATACCCGGAAACACGCACGAAAAACCTTTGTAAAGCGACCTAGAAGACGACTGAGATATGCTTCAACAAACCTACTCACTGAACTTCATCAATTTAATGGATAGCAAAATGAAATAGAGCTGTAAACCTGACTCCTCAGCTGCAGGCAATGTACTGAAGGGACAGAGGCAGCTCGTCATGCTTTTGGTTTATGGGCAACCCAATAATATGTCCAGATGAAAATGGCAAACAACCAGCAAAGGAACTGGAAAAACCAGTACAGGAAAAACGCAATAAATCCATGAGGTTGCAGTTTTTCCCAGAGAGTTGGAAGAAATGGACGTGCAAGTCAGACGACTCCCAAGCAGTACAAAAAAAATCGTATATGACTGAAGTAATTCACTGTACTGTTCACATCACAAAAATTCACATGAGCTACTGTTACCTGTAAGTAACAGTAGCTTATGTGTCTTAGAAAACACTATTACTCAGATTGCATTGGTAGCATGACCAAAAATTCACTTTTGAACCATTTTTATGTAATAGAAATATTACTTGAAATGTTTTAAGAATGAAATTATAGGACGTCGATAAATTCACACTATAAGGATTCGCAAATTAAATTATATTTTCGTTTCTATGGTTTGACTTGAGTAATGCTTTCGATACCATAGTTGAAGGTGTAATATTAAATTTTCTCTCCATATATTCTACTATACAACTAGCAGGATAGCTTATACTATAATTCCGAAATAGTAGGTACTAAAATTCTCATGAATAAAACACGTTGTCCTGTATTCTATGACCAATTAGCTGCGTGTGTATGATTTAAATAGAAAATGATAAAATATATACTCACAACCTAACAACAATGTTTTCGTTTTAATGCAATAATATTTCTGAGAACTCAGTGCCTACTATTATGGAATGTTAGTGTAGATAGAGAATGCTTGGTGCTGTAACTTTTTTCAAGGTTTTGTCAGCAACGATTGTCCCTTTGGAATTATTCTCTATACATGATAATAATGTTTATTTAATGTTAATTTATCAAAAATAATCGAATAAAAAGTCAATCAACTTCTCCGACTAAAAAATAAACTTGGTAGACACAATCACAATATCCTATTTCAAAGTAAATGAGCAACGAGTAAACTCTCCAACGTTTATTCGGTGTGTTCACTACGGCAATTATTAACGAATTAACTGCGTCCTTCATGAAAAATAGTAGTTCCTATGATTGAATTGAACGTTAATTGGCGAGTGCCGAAATAATCATAGACAATTTGGTGAGTCATGATTCAGGTAGATTATTACCATGTCACACCACAATTCACAATCTTCAAATAACTGCTCGATTGTTTGAATTATAAACTTGAGATTGTTGACTTTCAGATTTTCTGTTCGTCCTTCTAGGCAGGAAGTAAATATCCTGATGAGTTGCAGCCTTATAAACTACTTTAGATAATGAACGTTTTTCTATTGATGTACCTTCTATATATAGTAATGATAATAGAAATATTTTCAGTCTATGTGAATTTGTGTTGATTAAACTATAAACAAATTTAACTTTGACAATAATGGGAAATATTATTGAAATGTTAGTCAACGCAGAGAAAATGAACTTCATAAAGATAAAAAATATTATTCTGGATAACTATTCAAGATGAAGAACAAAATGTAAAAAATTTATTGTACCTAACATAAATAATGATAATATGCTCAAAAGTTTCTCGAGTATGAATAAACTCTAGCAGATGAGAAAGTTCACAAATACCAGCACTTGGTAACAGAAACAAAATATAAAGTTTCCAATATAAAAAGAATTCGAAATCTTCATTACAGGTATAGTAGTACCACAGTGCTTGCTGCAAATCTACTAGCTGAACAATTTGCGTCCCAATCCACAGACAATTTTCTGAGAAAGGCACCACCACTCACTATTCCCATACTAGAATCCACAATGCCGGAAATCACTTTTCGACAGCGTCTTGTCAGGCGAATTTTGAAACAGCTCAATATCAAAAAGGCGCTGGTCCTGATGAAGTGCCCGTCATCGTACTTAAAAAGTGCGCTAACAAACTTGCATCAGTATTTTGCAGACTTTTCAATCTGCCTTCTTGTTGAAAGATTGTTCGCCTTTAGCTTATTCCCAATAAGGACAAGAAAAATCTTCCAAATAACTATAGACCCATCGCTTTGCTATCAGTGATATCAAAAATCATGGAGAAAGTCGTAAACCTAAATCCTCGAATATTTGGAAAGCTTCAACATCTTGAGCAATCATAAATATGGCTTTCGGGAACAAAGATCAACAGGCGATCTTCCAATATATCCAAGAATCCAATATACTGCTTTGCTGATGACGTCACACTCATATCGTCATTCCAGTTGGATTCCGGGCATCGGCTACAGAGGCACATCTTTACAGACAGCATCAAGTTGCATATCTTAATGAAGATCTAGAAGTGACTTCGAATTGGGGTGAAAGTAACCAGGTTGAATTCAATGCTACAAAAACTCAGGCATCGGTTTTCTCCAAGAAGACAAATGTCTCCGAACCAGATATAATAATTTCAGGTCAGATAATTCCGCTTTCTGCTTCGTCAAGTTTATTGGGGGTTAAAATTAACACCTTAGTTCGCTGGGATTGCAAAGGCTGCTTCTCAAAGGCTTGGAACACTACACACCTTAGCAACTTTTGATGCTTACTACCGCAATATAAACCCCTTATAAAATCATTACCATTTTTCAATCTGACCACACCACTGAACTTACATAGTTTTGAAATAGTTTATGTCAAAATAACTTCGGAATGTATTCGTCATTAAAAAGGATATAAGGTAATAAAACCAAAAAAATATGTCGTTCAATTATGCCACCTATTCAATTTCAGAGCTCCCTTCAAAATTGTTGACTAGTCACTGGATTCAGCAGGTTTTGTTTCATCACCATCCAGATTTTCATCGAAATCTGTTCATCATTAAAAAGTTATAAGCAAAGACATATTGAACGACATTAAACGACATATTTTTCCAATTTTTTTTCTTATATTTTCAAGGATGCTTTCATGCTACGAATCACACGTTAAAAGGTAAGACCCTTCAATTATTAGCTCGCACAAGTTTCGACTTCCTGAGGGAGTGCCACCTGGTTAAAAAAATAGAAACAATAATCACGTAATGTAATGAATTAACTGACGTGAAGTCGAAGAGTGGCTAAAACACAAAAAAGAATCACGTAATTTCAAATCATGTATTAATCATGACAATGATTTATCAGATAGAACCCCATAGAAAGTGTGTCACATCGAGCTTCCATCAGAAGTTTGAGATGAAGAAATGGAGTTAAAAAAATGTATTAAAAGTTTTAGATATCAGTGCATTGGGTTTTCTGAAATTTCTCAATATACAGGGTAACTAGTAGAAGTGTGGAATTGTAAAGTTAGTTTAATTATGCAAGTGAAAAGTATCGGCTTCCCACATTAGAATTTCATCAGAGAAGTACTTTTGGAAATCAAAGGATTGATTGGGATTGACATCTAGCGTCATGGCAAAAATAACATCGATAAGTTGATCAATCAATTCAACCGTCCCTATTTTCATGGATTTGTTATGAAGGTGTATTGAAAATGTAGCTTTTCCATTTTCTAATGATAAATATTGATCACAATATTTCCTTTCAGCTACTGTCATTTATAAAATAACTTGAATAGGTTTCAATTCAAAACGGAGACGAGTGAATATATTAACTTTTTGACGTTATTAATTAACAAGCTTTTATTATCTTCATCTGTAGGTATGTATATTGTTTGTTTGTGACTCTTTTTTACCGTTTGAATGCTCGGGATCTGTATTTGACAGAATTATCGACATCATTGCTTCAACTATTCGTGGGCAGATGGCGCTGTACGTAACCTCCTTGATATAATTCAAACTCACTTTACATTTATTTCTTCATTTGAAAAAGATATTTTTTTCATCAATACGCATGCCTGCTGCCTTATTTTAACCCTCCTTTGCGCGCCTGCTGCCTTTCTTGGGCTTGGAAGCTGATTTTCGGGCTCCCTCTCCGGAATCGGAAAATATCAGTGGTCATTTTTCAAAACAATATACTGCTGATTGATACCAAAGTTTCGATAAAATAAATATAGTGTAGAAAGACTAAAAACGCGCTTTTATAGCACACGAAACTAAAAAATGAAAAATGAATATAGTTTAAAAACTAAATAACAAGCAATTAAAGAATAACGAACTTTAAAATAAGCTCAAATCAAAAACGAACGAAAAATACTAGTATTATTGTGAGCGTGAGCGCTTTGTGCCATATTTTTTGTATATCAAGCGCCCGTCATTTTTTCCACAATAACACTAGTATTTTTCGTTCGTTATTGTTTTAGGCTTATTTAAAAACATATTTTCAACTTTTTAGTTCGATGTTCTTCAAAAGCGTGGTTTTTAGCTTTTTAAACTATATTTATTTTAGTTTTACTTTCTGAATCGAATGGTATACACCCATACAATCATATATTTAAAAAGTACTTCTGATGGAATCCGAGTATGTAAAGCAATATGTGTCATTCCAATAAAAAAAAAATCAAACTTTGATACACCACGCTTCTACTGGGTAACCTGTGTATTGGAGAGTATTTCGAAAGAGGCCAATGCATGTATATCTTAAACTTTTTCACGGACCTTTTTGTTGAAAACTGCACTCCTTCATCTCAAACTTCTAATGGAAGCGCGATGTGACACACTGTATGAAATTATAGTTTTATTCGTGTGGACAGAAATGGAATCCAAGGCCAAATAATCTTTACCGACACTGATGAATTGGCAGTAAATAATATATATTTTGTTGCCTTAAGCAAAGTATGTGTTCCTACGCCTATGCCAGCCACCAGCACAGATGACTGGGCAAAATTTAAATCGTATCAAGTGAAAACGACTTTCTTGGTTTTCCGCATCAGTGAGTCAGAAGATATCAGATGTTTCATGTCCTGGTTGTATAATATGAAGGCTACAAGAAGTCATTGAATTAGAATATATCGCGAGAGTCAAAACTTCTGTTTCTCTAAATGTATTTCCAAATCACAAATTACTGAATATTGTGATTGTTGTATGCGACCAATGATTCTGAAAGTAAATGAGTTTCTTCAAAGCTAATGAATTATAGTGAATACAAAAAATAAATATTCAAGTCCAATGTTCTAAGTAAATGATTTGAGATAATTTTGGCATGGGTCAATAAACTTGAGGTGGGTGATATTTTTCAAGAGAATATAGAAAGAAAGCAGCTATATAGTGACTTAAATACAGGTTTGAATCTTCACAATATTCAAATTTTATGGAATAGGTATCTATATCCTAGGTCTATGGTATTTCCTAGGACCTCATATATTTATTTCTCATTATATTCACTTTTTCAAATCAAAGTACCTTCGCAGAATCGCGTGTTTTATTTAATTTGCCTTTTTTTATGTATGTAAAAAGGGTGACGACGAAATCATTGTACACGGTGTCATTCGGTTGTTTCTAAAATGACAAATTTGAAATTCGGAATAAAGGCGTATTGATTAGAACCAATATTTCCGTGGAGAACCTATTGAAAACTTACTTTCGTTCAATCGGAGATGAAGCCAAACCGAAAATTTAAAATAAAACCCTATATTATCTTATAGACCTTTAGATTTCCTTTTAAAATAGAGCAGTAGGAATTATTTCCAATCCATTTAGTATACTCAGAAACAGAAAACAATATTCGTTTTCAAAGTTTTTAAAAAGGTAAACATTGAAGAAATGAAAGATTACTACATTCATCTCAAAAATCATCACAGAAAGTGAATTTTTTGAAGTTCAATATAAAATGTATCTTTTGTACTACAAAAAATGTCAAAATCAAATTTTATAATCTAAATAGTAGAATAGTCTAAAACATATACAATGTTCTATCTAAAATTGGTTATTTGACTTCATTTCTGGTTAAAACGAAGTAGGTCTTCAATTATTTTGAAAAGCCCCCTGTACAATGATTTCATTATCACCCGGTGTAAGGATATAAAATGAAAGGGTTTGCTGAACAGATTTCGAAAAATTAAATGACTTTTTTTTAAAGTCAATGATATTGGAATATGTTTATTTGCACCTCCATGATTTTGATATCAAATGAAAAGTTTCAAACGAAAAAAATTCAAAATGGAGGTGTTCCAACAATTTAATGGACCGATCATACAACAATGACGCATTAAATGAAGAAATGAACAGACTAAGGAATATATGTCCAGTAATAACTGAAAATAAAAAAAATAAATAAAAAACATTCTTACGAATAACCTTTTTAAAGAATAAAATGAGTTCAAAATTAATTGAAACTCATCAATTATACGATATAAAAACTTGTCGCGAAATTTTCCTATGTAGAATCAAGAAAACAAAATGTAAATTGATTTTGACATAAGTAACTATTCCCCAGCCAGGGGAATAGTTGTTTTCTGATGGGTGTCAGTCCATTAAACCTACGGTGTAGGTATCTCGAGACTGGCTTGAACATTTGAAGTTCATTTGCTTTAGATTTATTATGGACCTCCCTATACCCCTAGCGTCAATCTGCTTCGATTTACCTGCATAGGTCGTTTATATTTTCCCGAGCAGACTGATCAAAAGGCCTCAAATCGAAGTGATAAGTTGGCTTTCACGTAGTATAGCTTCGATAATATCAGTCAAGAATAGTCGAAGTAATGTGCACTTTTAAAGTTGGCGGCACTCTCAAAGATCAAAAAAACCAATACATAGAAATGAACCGGCAGCGAACTAGTCCACCTGGACTGTAGACTTGGCGGTTCGTATAGGATAATTTTTACTAACCGAGTTTTATGATTGGCTGAAGAGTCATAAAATTAAATTTGAAGTCATGTTAAGGTGACGAATAGACGTCGGGAATGCGAGGACGGTTATCGCCGTAGTGTTCAGTTCAGGATTTAATCGCGATATGAGTGTTGAAATTCGATATTGGTGCAGTCATAAATAATTGAGATTTTTGTTATCTGTTTGAAATGTGGTGTCCTTGGACAAGTACTAATAGTAATAGTAAGTAACAACGTAGAGTTTTTCCAGTGTAGTGATTCCAATAGCGATGTTGAACAATGCGAAAAAGAGATATCAGTGAATAAGCTTCGGATTCATTCGAATATTGAAACACAGAAAGTATGTTTCAATGTATATAAGAATCTACATCTCACGTTTGGTTTCGAGGGAAACAAACTATTACAAGCAACATCAGATCTGACCGAAATTCTTTTCTGCGCTATACGTAAAATAGTCAAAAAGTAACCTTATGAACTCAAGACGCGATGTGGTACAGGATTACCAAAACCTTTATATGTTCATCTAATGAAAATCATTGAAAAAACAATATACGACTTACAATGAGATTCTTACAACTGAAATTATAAGGAAGGAATTGAATACTTCCGGCCACAACGTGAGCTGCTGTGATAAAACTTTTCAGAATTGGGTGAAGAAACTAGCATTTAGATTTAAAATAATAAACAAACGTTAAGCAGTTATGGAAAGCAGAAGATTAGTGGAATTACATAACAAATACTTAGAACAAATAACTAAATATAGACAAAAACAATCGCAAATTTGGATGAAACTTGGTATGACATTCACGACACAGTTACGAAAGGGTGGACTGATGGTTCAAGAATATGTACGCCTAACATGCCTGCAAACAAAGGATCGCGACTAATCACTGTGCATTGCGGAGGAAGTGAAGGATGGGTCCCGGATTCTTTGAAATACTGAATAAAAATTCGAGGAAAGATGAAATACAAAGTTTTGTAAAGGATAACAATTTGTATTTTGAAGATTACTATACCAAAAACCATTTACTTGAAGTTTTACAAACAAAAATATTTGAAAAAGTGTATGCCTTCGAGAGTATTGCTGAAAAGTGTGGACACACAATACTGAGACTTTTCCCTTATTTTTGTGTTTTCAATTCTATCGAGTTGATTTGTGGAAAATTGAAACAAAGCATCAGGCTTAAAAATAATTTTCCAAAATTTGATAAGAAGATAATAGGGCTAATTGAAAAATAAATATTTAATATTACCGAAGAAGACTAGCAGAAAAGGATTGAAAAAATGTTGAAAATGACTATATGATGATTGGACACTTCCATATTCAATGGTGGAAATAAATTCATTATTGATTCAAATGACGACAGTGATAGTGAAACAGAGAATATGGAAGAAGAATTATTTGAATCTTTTGAGGAAAGTTGGTGAAGTGTTTTTGAAGCTGGTGAAGTGTTTTTGAAGCGAGTAAGTAATATTCAGAAGTATTTTCAATTATCACCCTGTTACTTGAATCCCTACTTTCCCGCTCACCTATATAATCTTATATACGCAGAAATTATTATTGAATAACGAAATTAGTTAGCTCCCTAACTATATTATTAAAGGGGAGCTGTTGAAACGTAGATTGCACTATATCGTTCATTTGAACAATACTAGACAGCACTGCTGTCGTGGTTAGATTTGTACCCTGCACTGACATGAAATCATCTACTGACCAGTGTCGTTCTGTAGGTGATTGATTTCAGCGATATTCCGCTTCTGAACGAACAAGACGAATCTCCAAGAATTTCCCTGTGCCAATACAAGAGAGCCTGTCAGATATAATGCAATGCTCGTCGTGTTGTTAGCCAGATAATATATATTGCGTAGAAACGTTGGAAAATGTGATTTTTTTTAATTAACTCACTCACCTTAATGAATTCTGGAGTCAAGTGATCTCCTTTCATCAAATCTGTTAGTTTTAGATTCAATTCTACTCCGATGGCTTTTGCCGCGAGAAGAACATTTCTGCAAGGTGCACTTCCGGGAACGTAGTAGAAATCAATACCCATCTTGATTCTGAAACGAATATAATATACATTTATATTGAAAGTTATACGGGGTATATCCAGAAAATGATAGGAATTTTTAAATTTCGCGGGTTTGGAGATGTCTTTTTTCATTTTTTTAATTGTTTGTATTAGGGATGTTGCCAATATTCGCATCCTCATCCGCAAATAGATTTCGATATCCGTATCTGCATCCGCAATACAGGTTGCGACAAGAGGAAAATTGGGCGGGGCCGGTGGATGGAGCGTGTTATTCGCTGACCAATAGGAGCGAACAAATGCGTGTCTTGACGTTTTTGTTGTGGTGCATTTGATTCTTATAAATAAATCATTACGTGATTGCGTTGTGGCTAACTTATTGTATGATAGATATTTTGAGTGCTATTGTGATATAGTGATCATTTTGTTTCGATAATTGCTTATTGGGAAATTTTTACATTTGCCTTAGCTCAACTTATTGAATTATTAATCGACAGGTAAATGCCATTATGTAACACCGGTAATACGTTTTATTGTGCGTAAAGTTGACAAGAAATCGAGAGGAATTTAAGATATTATCACCGATGACACAAATATTTTTATGCGATCCACCAGGCAGTTTTCCTAGCGAACAATTATTTAGTAGTACATGTTTAATTTAAGAACCTCTGCGTAACCGCCTTGAATCAAAAAAAGGAGGCAAGATTATTTTTTATTAAGTATAATACTTCTTTTTCAACTTCACTTTCATATTATTTTATATTAGTAATATGAAAATTAATGAGTGAAGTTGAAAAAAAAATTAGGAGCATTTATACTCAATACTGATTTTTATTAATGAAAATGTTAATAATTACTGTATAATTTTTTCAATTCTTTATTCATAAATAACTATATTTACATAAGATCTTTAACATCCGCATTCGCATCCGCGGATGCGAGCCTTCAAAAATCTGCATCCGCATTCACGTCCGCGGATATGAAAAAATTGGCATCCGCAACATCTCTGGTTTGCATTAGGGATGCTGGGAATATTCGCATTCGCAAATGCGAAGTTTCTTCATAGATTTCGATTTTCATATTCGCATCAGCAATAATCAATGGGGCGGTTTATACGGACACTGATATAATACAGGTTGCGACAAGAAAGAAATTGGCCGGGCCGGTGAGTGTCGTTCGCACGTGACAATGTCCAACAGAAGCGAACAAATTGTTAACAAGATCTGACACGTTTGTTCTATCTATCTTTACGCAGTGACGGCTCGTACGGCTCGGCTCGTGCATTGGAGAACAGGGGAGGCTGAAGTCATAAAGACTATATATATATACAGAAAAGCCCGCCGGAGGGGCGAAAATTTTTTGGGGTACCGCACCTATTTGTAGCAAAATACGTAATATTTGCATAAATGCAAACAAAAATTGTGTATTGCCAAAAATTATGCGTATAAAACTTACCACTAAAAAACAAAAACAAGGGAAAAGAGTTGTCTTTGAGTTGTTTAATATAAATGAGCTCTTCTCAGTCAATGAATAATACTTTTCTCTTCTAGTATAACAGTTTTGTTAAAATTGCTACAAATATTTCATCGTGTCCGCGAAAAGCTAATTCTTGGGAACCCAAATAAATCGTAATATTGATATTTAAATTCGCCCGATTTTCCCTAACCTGATTATTAAAAGAAATTATGACCTCTTTTTGAGCTGTATCTAAAGCTGTTGCTATATTTTGTTTGCTAAACAATTTTAAT
>WOGP01008992.1:0-10942 GCA_015342065.1 Leptinotarsa undecemlineata | reverse complement strand
AAATACATTATGATGTAAGTAATAAGACTAAATTAAATTTCTGAAACTTTATATTCCTATTGAAATTGGCTCAAATAAATTGGTGCATATTCGGTACCTGGAAAAGAATTATTTTTGAAGAGACGGATTTTGACTGAACGTTATTCATGGGTACCGGAAGAGTACATCAAAAAAGAAACAAAAGGAATGCAATTCCCTATTCACTTCAGGGTACCAATATAGTGGAACCAGGATCTTAGACATCTGCCATTAAATAACAATCATCCTACTGTAAATGAAGTACCGGGGAATATTAGAGTCTACCAGATTCTATAGATGAAAGCCGCGAGTTCATATGGGAGCTAAAATAATTGTTATCCAGGTGTAAGGCTTGTTTTGGTCCTGAATTCGGTATAACTCAGACATCTACGCATATCGAAATTTATTTTGGTTCATTTAGAACAGTTGTTATCGTCTCCAAAGTGTTTTCGTTTCTTCAGTACCGATTTCCAACTATTCCAGAACGGTGATAGATAATTCGAACATTTGAGTAGGAACCGATTAGAACTTTTAATTCGCACATGAAATTTTTTGTTTGTGTTGTGTATAAATGTGGAATCTCTTTTATTTACATAACCTCAATCTTACGCCTTATTTCATCTAAAATTTCAATAGTTGTTATTACACTTCGGAATGAAATAACTGAGAAAAAAATTAAATGACCTTTTCTCCAACTACGAAATTGTGGATTTTTCTGCCTTGGTTTACCATTCGTGAGAATTGTAACAGAACTGCTGTGTTAACGGTCGTTTGAAAAAATATTCTAGTGAACATCTGTCTGGAGTTGTTCGTCCCTGAGTTCTCTTGTGTTTTCTTTACATCTATCTATCGTCTCATTTGAAGAACTATCAATGGAAACAAAATAAAACCAAAAATAAAAAAATGATTTTGAAATCAATGTCCTAAAAATGTTCACGTTCTGACAAAATACACAAGAGACCAACAAGTTACATTTTTAGTTGCTTTATCTAAATAAAATAAAATAAGCGTTCTATTTTGAATGTATGTTCCAAATTTTATCCAAAACGTTTCAAAAATATTTATATTTGTTTCAAATTTCTGTTCAATGCATCTCTGAACATATATGTTCATAGTGACCTATTTTCTTAACACGGTCAAACGAATCGCCCTCTGAATTTTCGTATCGTACTTAGGAAAATCTTGTATTATGATGGTTGATAGTGAAGATAGATCAAACACACTGAGACGCATGATCTAATCATAATGGAATAACGCCAATAAGCTGTCTTACCACGTCATCCGCCCGAGTTTCCGGAGACCTTTAACCGCTCTGAGGATGAGATTCTCATCCAACGTGTTTACTGCTGTAGTATCGAAGGATTCGATGGTACCACAGGCATCGGATTAGTTATAATAAACAGCCCAAAATTTATATTGTGTTTAGTTTATTCGCTGTTGTTATTATTGTTTTTAGTTTTTGTAGTTGGTTATAAGTAATTCACCATGAAATATTCTATAATAACCTTAAATTCTGTTTTTATATGAGCGAATGTCTATGGTAGAACAACGAAATTGGCTCCGCACTTCGTTTCGAGGTCACCGAGAACTTTTTTAATTTATGAATGAAAGAAGTGGGAGTGGATCTGGTTGATTTTTATTATGGTCTAATCATACAATATTTCAGCGCAGAAATCAAATATTGCTAAAGAATATGAAATTTCGATAACCATAATAATTCATTAAAGGTGTGAATAGACCAATCAACTAATGAAGATAATGTTTATGGTGTGCGAGAAAATTATTTGTATTTTTGCAGATTCGATTTCTTTTAGTTGCCTTGCAGTGAAAGCTGCAGAAAAAGACGAAAAGCGATTGTTTATTCGATGGTCGAAGGCAAAACTTGGCTTTGCGCCAAAGCACTTGAATAAGCAAGATTTGAGTTTCCGTTTTATTCCATAAAAGACGTCTATAGAAGTATTTGTGTTGAATGAATATTATTGGTCTCCAATGATGATGGATTTGCGAAGTGCTGTTTAATTTTGTGTAATTTGATTGGGTTTTTCAAGAAATATTTCACAAGGAGACATTTGAAAGGATAAGAATCCGTCTTTTCCACATCGAGATGAAACAGGACGATGAAGTACAAAATTCAATTCAATTCAAATATACTTTATTGTCTGAAGAATAAATTCTTATTGACGAAGCCTTGTGCGAAATACAAATAACATACATGAAATCACAAAATTTTCACAAAAGTAAAATCACTAAAAGTAAGTGATAACATGAACTGAAAAGAGACATGTAAATAATAACAAACGTTCATTAAGAACATGGTCAATATAATTAAATAAATCAATTTAAACTAAATTGACTGAAATCAAATCAATAAAATACCGTAGATATCACAGTTAGTCTTCTCAATTAATAATAATAATAATAATGAATATACTTTATTGTCTGAAGATACAATAATCTTATCGACAAAGTGTAAACGGATAGAAGTGTTGATGGATTTCCATAGACGCTTAGCTGGTACAAAAAAAAATCTGGTAATCAAATTAACTAATCATTTATTCACCATGCTTGTTTTTACAGTGCGTTTTGAGTACATTTCTTCTGAAGCACCTGTAATCGCAGTATGGACATTTTAAAGCTGGTTCCTTACCACATTCATAACGCTGATGACGCTTCAAATTATGAGACATTGAATACGATCTGCCACAAATACATCTGAAAGCTAAAAATAAAATTTTTAAATATCAATTAGTTTAATGAAGAGGTAGCAATTTTATTAAATCTATACGGTAATCAACTGGGATAATAGTCAGAGAATCATTCTGATAAAATTCAAGACAAGGATAGATATATGGTTCTATACACTTTTATATTCCAGATTCTAGAATTTTCGTCAGGAGATGATAAAAAGTAAATCTTAGAGCCAAATGAGCCCACCATTACCTTCAATAATGATATTCATCAAATGAAAGTGGTCAGATGACTGTCATTAATGATTTTTTAGTATCAGTTCTGTTATTTTGTTATTGTATTAACTTTATATATGACTACCTAATATTCACCTGGTTTCTACTAGTAATTATCACCTAGAAGAGTAATGAAACTCTTGTCTCTGTTTATATATCACATTTCACATTGTTCAATTTTTAAACTTTCAAAGGCATCCAAAAAACCCTTTATCATGCTCCGATATCTACGCATCTCAAGCGACACTAGACTTTTCTTATCTATGAAACCAAATATGTGAAATATGTTCCTATGTTTTATACCACTTTTAATTGTAACTAACGTTACTGCATTTTCGTCCTATATGGACATTTTCAAACTTACTTACACAATGAACTAACAATGATTCATTACATTCGCCAATATATACCATTCAGGTACTTGATTGAGTACCTGAATTTATAGTTCACAATGCGGACTTGCCAATTTAAAAACCGGAGAGTAAATTAAATCGATCTGATCATTTAACAGGTAGCAACCGCATTGTTTATGCTTGTAAAACGCTATAAAAATATCCAATGTGATATACCATTGGATTGTAAATTATTTGCTTTATCAATATCATCAATGAAAGAGACAGGTCCATATTTTGAAAAAATGTTGATGATGGCTATATTGACATGAAAGGTTTTATCGAATATTTATAATTACATCTTCATAGTACACTTCGAATACAATAACATTATTCTTTTTCATTTTTTGATATTCTCCGAAATAACAATTCCATTCGAAAAAAAAAAAAACGAAAAACAGCATTTTTTCTTTTCCCCGTATAAATCGAGAAGGGCGAAAGTCCCCGTGAATTTTCTTCGACCATTATATTGTTTCCGATGACAGTTACCTTTTTCCCATTTAATCCTCTTCGTATCTGTTACGGTTTAGATTATTTAGAATATAGTAATGTTACCACATGATGAAAGAAACGGCCTGTACTTTTTATACTTTATCCAATGCATGATCCACATTTCGTATAAACGGATTTTTTAAGCGTGAGCAATAAAGGATATATGAAATCCAATCACGGATGAAGAGAAAAAATACTAACATATATATTCGACTCGCTGAAAAATTATCAGAATATGTTGATTTTATATTTACTGATAACAATGGTAACAAAATAATTGTAGCAATTGAAATATTGCAGTTTATTTTGATATTAGCAGTGGAAATTTCATTTTCCGAAAGTAATTCTTAGAAACAACACAACAAAGTGTGGTGTACTGAATATTTGATTTATTTATTTGGAAACATGTTGATATGATTATGGGTTTTCAGGAGAACAACACCAGCTTAGAAGAAAACTTGGCAGACTTTACAGGAGTTAATATGGCTTACAGTGCATACTTAAACTGGGTGAGAAAACATGGACCTGAAAAAAGCCTCCCTGGTATCAAGTATACCCCAAAGCAGATTTTCTGGATCATGGCAAGTACTTACATGTGTTACGAGCCCAGACTTTCCAAAAAAGATAACATCCACAACAAGGACGAAGCTCATGGCCAACCTATTTTCAGAGTACTGGGGCGTTTGAAAAACTCTCCATATTTCGCAAAAGATTTCAATTGCCCAGAAGGGTCGAAAATGAATCCGAAAGATAAATGTCGAGTTTATTGGTGATTCTTGCAGTTAACGATTTTGATGAGAATAAACTGATTTTTTTATTTATTTCCTCATGTTTTCCCTTTATTATTTACAGTAAAAACACAGATATAAGAATTTTATATTCATTGATAACTTTGCAAAAATTTTTGATCATAGCATCAAAAAACGACTTTTAACGTTTCTGAATGACAATGGTGTAATAACTGAAAGGCAATACGGGTTTCTGAGTAACTCAAACACAAGAAAGAAATTCTTGACTTCGTGGAAAGACGGTAAACACTCTGGATGGACCAGATAAATGTCTGGCTATCTTTCTTGACCTGGCCAAGACATTTGATACTATAGCTTACGAAGTTCTTCTGGACAAGCTTCACAATTATGGAATTAGAGGACTGGCAAACGATATTCTACAGAATTATCCATACACGAGATTACTCTGATTTTTTTTTGCAAATATTTGGGATGGGGTTATTGATGATGCAAATAACAAATTAGTAAGTTAAATATGGCTAGACCAAAACATACTTAACTTGAACGTAAAAAAAATCAAATACATTTCATTTTCTCTGATTACAGTTGAAAAATATTCAGGCACATGAGAATAATAGCCAAAATCGGTTAACCTGCAATTGTTCGAAAATAGAAAACTGTAATAGTACCAAGTAGCTCGGTAGCCGGCAATTCGACATGGGTGCTTTGTTCACTCTCCCAATCGACCGATGTGTTAGTCGGTGGTTCAAGCCGCAGGCTGAATGATTGATTTGCACTTGAACCCTTGTTAGGAATCACACGCTAAACGGTAAGGAGTCGTTAGTCCTCAGCTCGCACAAGATTCTACTTCTGAGGGTTGTCGTTCGTAAGGGTGGGACAGCTGGTTAATAGAAAATATATTTTAAACATATTTAGGTGTTATGATAGAATAAAACTTGTGAGGTGGGAAAAGCATGTTTTATCTTCGACAAATAAACTCAGACATTTACCTAGAAAAATATATGGATTTAGAGGATTTCTGAATGATGAAACACTGAGAGTAATTTATTATTCATTAGCTGAATCCATATAAGGGTATTGTATAAAAGAATGGAAGTTTTATTTCGCAATAATTCAACAAAACTCCAGTCAATGCAAAACAAAATCCTGAAAATAATATTCAAATTACCAGGACTTCATTCAACTACACTACTATATGAGCAGTCGCAGATACTTGATATTAGACGCTTGTATGCCTATCAATGCTCTAAATGGATGTTCCATAACCTAATCACTAGATAATCTCATAGTATTTATACCAATGTACAAAAAGAGCCACACAAAATAATCTTCTACCTGAAGCAGATGTGGCCACGCCGTAGAACAACTTCATCAAGTAGCGCTCTACGCGGACGACACAGCTCTGCTGGCGAGGTCAACAAGCTAAGTGCGCGTCACTAGATACTTGCAGATACAGGCAGATATATTAGAGGAATGGGTCAATTTGTGGAAGATCAGTAGAAACCCTGACAAGAGTCAGGCAATACTGTTCACCCGGAGCAGGGTACACCCGGAAGAAAATGTTACCTTCAACGGACAAGAAATTCCGTGGACCAACGAAGCTAGATACTTGGGGGTCAACCTAGACAAAGGATTAACGTTCAGGTCTCACATACGGCAAATAATGGGAATGGCGACATCCGTCCGACTAAACCTATTACCAATAATAGGTCGAAGAAGCAACATGAGACTGGAAGTAAAGCTGCTGATGATGAAGGCCGTAATACTATCGATAATCCTGTATGCCTGCACTGCCTGGGGCCAGTGACCAGCGATATACAGAAGACAGATCTAGTCGTTCATAAACTCGTGTGTAAGGGCCATCGTAAACGCTCCAAGATATGTACCCAATAGGTACATATTCCGTGATCTAGATCTGAATATACACTACGAGGACGCATACATGAGGAAACACGTAGAGGACAAGTTAGACAGAATTCGAGCGCACGACAACCCAGCGCTAACTGACCTACATATTGCACTAAACCGGGATTACCCCAGATTCCATGAGAGGAGCAAGCACAGGAGGCCAACTAAGCAGAACCGAGAGTCGCCGTTAGGCTGCTCCGGTAAGTATCGAAATTTCTCAACCAGACTAAATTATTCACATTTTCAGATTCACTGACAACCATCACTTGCTCGCGACTAAAAAGACTCTTGTCTGCGGTTTTTTTTTGGGACCCCATGCAATCATTCAGTAAGGAAAGTCATGATGAAACAATTCGAAAGATCAGAAAGTAAAAGCATCTAGAGGCTGACTATCGACCAAAGAAGGTCAGATGACAATCTTGCTGAAGTGTCCATCAGTGAGTTGAAGTCCGCTCCGGAGGAGCAGGGGTGGATAGATGAGGTGGGATGTTCTGCACACACAACCGTGTGGGGAAGATTTCAACTCAAGACACTCAACCCGGGTGGAGGAATGGGGGAGGGAACGTGGAGATAATAAACAAAAACTTCCATAAGTACAAACAACAACCGAACCTTTCCATTCTGAATAATCCAAAAGAATTTTACAAAATAATAAATTAGCTGATGTATTTTCTCGGTATTTCCTAATCTTATTATACAACGTTCCTGAAAATATATCACTCATCAATAAGGCCTCACCCACCCTTAAGTTGAATTATATACTGAATAATTACACTTTCACCATCAACGAATTACTGGATTTATAATGTTTCTGGAGGATAGCAGACAAGCACGATTCAAGCATACAAAATGCTTTACATGCAGTCTGGTCATCCAACAGAAACTATAATAATCGTCTATATGTATCCTTATCTGTACACTTTAATCTAAATGAATCTGAATCTGAAATTTGACAGTATAACATTCTCATAACTGGATGAGACAATAGTCATAAATATTTTGAATTTGTTGGGAATGTTTTTGTATATTTATTTTACTATTTTCACTCAGTTACTTCATGCCAAAATTAATCTTTGTTAATTACGTTCCTATTTGAATATGATTTATATTTGGATTACTATAATACCTCGAATTCAACAGTGAGGCACATATAAATATCAAATTAATGACCTAATCAATACAGCTGACCATACTTTATTCAAATCATTCAGCATCTAGGAACTGCGTAGGATTCTAATTCTATCTACAGATTTGATAAATTAGCATAATTGAATAGGAAAAGCTTAACAGTATAAAAACTATCGAAGTACATGATGTTATTCAGAAAAATAATCTTCCATTTCAATTTTGAAAAGGAAGAAGAAAAAAGACAAGAACTTAAAAAGTTTTATGGGTTTTTCATATTTCTTGACTCAAGACTGCAGAACCTTTATCATTTTCAATCACTAAATCACCAAAGGTATTCTTGATTTTCTGAAATGTATTCATGCTGCAGTCTCAGAAATAATGTGAAATAATAGCATTGAAATCATAGCATTTGAATGCTATGATTCCATAGCATTCAAATGCTATGGAATCACTCCAAATATCGACAGATTTTTTCCATAATTCCACTTTGACCTATACAGTAGTCACGCTGTCATGCAAGAAGGATATTTTTCTTGAGACGTATAATGGACATTTTCTTTACCGTTTATCTGATCTGCAGCTCCAATTTTCCATGACTTTTTCCAACATTTGTGGTTGTATATCGGCAATAACGCGGCGAATGGTGTCCTCCAAGTGGTCAGTCGTTTCAGATTCGTTTCATCGGCGTAGACTAGCGACTTGACATATCCCCACAGAAAATAGTCCAGCTGCGTTAAATCCCACGATCTTAGAGGCCAATTCACGGGTCCGAAACGTGAAACTATGCGGTTACAAAACGTTTCCTTCAATAAATCAATTGTCGTACAAGCTGTGTAACATGTCGCCGACTTGTTAAAACCAGAGCTCATGCACATCATGGTTGATCAATTGATGAACGAAAGAGTATCGCGTAGTGGGCGATACATATTTCGAAAGGAATGATTTTCAAAATGAATTTGCACAATTTGGAAGCGTTGTTCAGGCGTCAGTCTATTCATGTTGGAATTTCAAACGAAACTAAACATGAACCACTTGACAGCTGACAAAATAACCGTTAGTTTAAAAAGTGTTGCTACCTTAAAGTTCTATACTTCTTTAAAAACAACCTTTATATGGGCTAGCGAAAAGTTGGATTTTCTTCTTTTTACTTTTCTTACTTCGGCCCTTACTTGATGAAGATCCGTATTGATTTCATAAATTTCACCCTAAGTTTTTTTTGATCTTCACAAACTTTCTTTTCCAAAACTATATCACCACATGTTTTGCTCTCACAGTAGCTTTTTCAAAGTGAATGGCAGACTGCAAGTTACTTTTATTATATACTCCAATTATATTTACACTTTCATACCTCTTACAATTTGAGTTTTATCTGCAGAATTTCTGGGGTAATATGTTTCTCTCTTCATTAACATTTCAGATCCGGATGTACGACTGTTTAGGGAATTTCAGTACAGTTGATGCAATAAATTATATAAAAGAACGATTCGTTTGTGCCAGTCTCAAATTACCTACACTGTAGGTTAATGTACTGACACCTATCAGAAAACAACTGCCCCCCTCTTACTGCACCAACACCTGCACTGACAGGTGTCAGTGCGGGATTCTTCACTGAAGTTATTCCTGCATATGCTGTTGGCGATACAACTGCTGCAATAGATTTTTAATTATTGGAACATACTTGCAGACCACCTTCGGGCTGTTTGGCCACTCTTCAATGTAAGGTAGGGTTTATCATCAACATGAAGTCGATAATTTCCGATAATTGAAAATTAAATTCCTTCAGAATATCATTCCTCGAACTAGACTGAAGCGGACGACAAACAACATGTTTGTCAACGGCCCATCTTCCCGTAACCAACCCCATATCCAAAATTTGCCATATTCCTCATAAAATAAACTTCACAAAATGAGTGGTCATACTTGGAGACTGGCTGTGAATGAAATTATCTAAAAGAACAATTCGTTCAGGTATTTTTTAAATACTTACACCGTCGGATTTAATCCAACGCCCTTCGTGGTATTAGCAAGAGGAGTAGTTGCTTTCTGATAGGTGCCAGTCCATCAACCGACAGTGTAGGTAATTTGAGACTGACCGGAATGAATGGTTCTTTTAGATAATTTGATTTACACCAGTTTTCAAGTATACCCACTCATTTTGTGAAATTTTGAACACCCAGATGAACTTCATATGGAAAGTCTCCTCTATTTCGCCTGAATATCAAAATAATAGCATGGATCTACTATCAAATTTAGCAGTTTTTTAATGTTTTTTCATTTGTTAACGCAGTAGTGTATTTATCCTCGTTTATAAGCAAAGATTTGTCTTCTCATTTTGGATAACCAATTTTTAAGTGATGGACCATTATCGTTGCATACCATAACATTTCTCATAGTTTTTTTCGAAATTCAGATGATGGTGCAATGACGGTCATAGCTCACTGCCTAACACGCAGTCCTTCAAACTGTTTTTAATAAACTCCTGGATTGCTTGAAGTTAACTGAGTTAATGTAGTCACTGTAAATCTGTTCTGAATTCTTGCATACACTTATTGCATTTTTGAATGCAATTCTCTGCATGTTGATTGGAAAGTTATCAATTATTATATATGTTATCAGTACAATATCTATTTAAAAATTACGATGATATTGATGATAGGTATTATCACATTTCCTTGGTATCTAATTATATTACCAACTTTAATTCCTGTAATGAACCATCTGATGCCAGAGGGGATTTCTGTATTTCGATAACGAAGCAGACGAAGGAACTTAGATGTAACCTGCAGCAATTCAACCGTTTTACCTTTTTCTTGCTTTTTCGTTTGGATAGTTGAGGAGAACAAATAGTCTTCATCAAATGTAAACATTTGTCCTTAACAATAATAAAATAATAACCTAATTCTAACATAGGTTTAGAAGTAACTTTTCGATTGAAACAACATCTATTACATCAGTTCGGACTTCCATTGTCTAATATAATATAAAATGATTTGAAATCCCTGAAAAAATAAGAAAGATTAAACGAGATAACAACTTTACTAAATACAAAACTGAAATTACAAGGAATTAACATACAAGCTACAAAAAATAAAAAAAATTAAATATTAATGAAAGCTGAACAATAAAAATATTATTAACAGAAATGAAAAATAAAAATAAAGATTAAAAGATTACAAACCAAGTTACGTCACGACGTTTCGATTGTTAGTATCCACAATCGTCTTCGGGTGATAACTGGACTTATTCCTCAGAGATCTGACTATTTATAGGTCATTAGAGTGATTCCACCTTT
>WOGP01008991.1:0-10943 GCA_015342065.1 Leptinotarsa undecemlineata | reverse complement strand
TTAGTCCTTAGCTCGCACAAGTTTCTCAACTTCTGAGAGTTGTCGTTCGTATGGGGGCGGCAGCTGATTAACGGAAAAACAGATTTTAAACAGATTTAAACATTTTTTTGGTAAACGCTTAGCATACCTACATAAAACGTTCAACCGGTTTTCTGTCATCGTAGACGGCAACCATGTTTTACACGTCGCAAGGTTGAAAAAGACCTTTCTCACCTTGCAGGTGCAGTGTCGTTATGTATTGCTCGTTGTACGTGGCTGTACCAACGAAATAACGATACTTATTCTTGTAGACGGGAAGAAAGTGTCCTCTTTTTTTAACACATCTGTAAAGTCAAATTTTTCTAGATCTTCACTTTGTTTACCTTCGATCTTTTCACAATTTATCCCATAATTCATCTTCATAGTAGTGGCAGAAATATTGTAATTTATCTTTGAAATCAACCAGTGTCATATTTAACATTGTACTGGGACGTAGCAACATTAAACTATACCTAAGCTGGTGAATATTTGTAAGAAAAACGCTGTTCGAGTGCGGATATCAGTGAATCTAAATAATGAATGATAATATGATTCGTACATTTGTACCTACATATCGATAGTCTTCGATTGTGATACATTAGCAACAGGTTAATTGCAATATAGCTGAATATTTGGATATCAATGCAACGCATATAATGAATGCTGATTAAGTAGCAGCACAATGTTACTGAAAAGGACTTTTTTCGCAGCAACATTATCTTCTGTAGATATATTTGCAAGTACATTAATAATTTCCTCAAAATGTTTGTTGAAAATGGCAACACTTTTATTATATTTTTGCCACCAAAATGTCTCACATAAGGTCGGAATATTAGGAACATATTTTTTTCTTAAAAAAGATTCACGGAAAAAATTAATTATATATATTGTGTTTCGTATTTCAAGCACTCGATTTGAGTAATTTACTACTGAGTTATGGCTTGCACTCTTCTGTTTTTTTTAACTCCGCTAATACTTCCAGCCCTTGTAGAACACCCATCGAAACCTTGGCCAATGCATCTAATTATCAGGTTCAAGTCCTCCGTTTTATAAAAACTTAATCAATTTCTGACTGTATTGGAATCCATTGCAATCAACTCTACCGAATCCTAGAAATTCTCCACGTATCAATACTCGATAAAACGTCAGTAATATTCATTATTACACCAAAGATTCCAAACAGTGCATCACAAGGAAATTCATAAAATCTGACTACCTTTCCTCACTTCATTGAGAGAATTTTACAAAAAGTCAACAAAACTTTGTTTTTTCCAGGGTCCCGATTTCCCCCCTGGATATCCACCCCCTGATATAAATGGATACCCCGGGCTTTGGGACCCCCACCATTGTCTCGCTGGTCAGAACCCCGCTCTGAGTGGATATCCTGATATTTTGACTGCCTTCAACTCGGATTTAGGTAAGTAAAAATAAATTGAAGAAACAACTGTGGGATTCAAAGTGTCAAACCTCAAAAGGAAACAACTGTAGGATTTAAGGGGTCAAACTTCAAAAGACTACAATGAAATAAAAAACCAAATTTAAAAATAGACACGAATATAAAAAGAGGTTTTTTTTGTTAGTTTGGCAAAGACAACAATGTGGAAGTCTGGTCCCAAATCGTCTTAGTAGAAACGGTTCAACAAACGGATCACAAACTCAGAAGAAAACAAGAAGAAGAGTGGCCACGATCGCCCAGAGAAGAGCAGCTAACATCAGAGAGAGGAGGCGTATGTTTAATCTAAACGAAGCTTTCGATAAATTAAGGAGAAAGGTTAATATATTCATTTCAGACGTAACTTATTTAGTTGAAACAATGAAAAAGTGATTCAATATTTCATTGGTCTCTTTCATTCGAAGATTAAAACATGACGCTCTCATGGGAAACTTTGGTGGTCTATTCATTAATATTCTGTGTTTCAGGTCCCCACTTTTGCATACGAAAAACGACTTTCCCGTATAGAAACTCTTCGATTGGCAATCACCTACATCAGTTTCATGTCTGAATTGCTTCATGGACATCCGTCAGAGAAGGGATCAGATATTTACCCTCCGAGAGAATATATTCCCTACGGAATAATCAACTAGATTTTCATCTTTTTCAGACCTCTTAAATTTGCTGTGATATTATTTTCATATGTTAGCGTTGGAAATATTGGCATCCTAGGTTAAACTGATGTATCATTTTAGAGATTATCCAAAGTACTTCTTACTAGATTTTAGGTGGCAGAGTGTTATTAGGTGTACTTCAATATGTTCCGCAGCATTTGTCAAGAAAGTAATTTTTCGGTCGTAAATATCACTTCATCGAATAAAAACAATAATGTGATGTCTCCAAAGGTAGTAAACACCACGACAATACTGCAATAACGTTGATGCCACTATTCATGTTTCTAGATACTAGCTACAGAAAATATGGTTTTTGCAGATTAGCATAGCAGTTTGTGTTTGAACCAAAACAAATCAAACTTTTTTCCGTTTTCTTAAGAAACTGAAAATTGTCAAATTCACATTTATAACATTAAATTAGGACAAGCATCTGTAGACAGCAATCTCTTCATATTACACTTGTCACTCGGTAATCATACCGAGTGTCAGTTAACAAAAACAAAATCTTTCTTGTTAACAACTGGCCTTAGTTGCTTGCCATTGAATCGAAAAGAAGAAGAAATCTTCTTCGGTTGGGTTGAGTTACACACACACTGTTCGTCATCCTGATTTCATTCGGGTTGGAGCCTATTATAGCTTTCTTAACGTTTAAACTGACTTTTGTCAAATGGGTCATAACTGATCTGTGATGGCGGCATGTATGTCCTCAGACATCAGTACCGCCCTTCGCAGTGTGCCCCTACCTGGCTGGGGTGAGACGGATGAAGATATTATTCATATATTAACGGAGGACATAAGGGCCTCATTCGACAGTATCGGGGCCTTCTATATCAGGAGGGGTCGTCTATAGCGTAATATATAGCTTCCCTGACTGATGGATCATTGTGAATTTCCACGCAATCCAAAACTTGCCTATTCCTCGACTGAATAGACTGCTGAATGGAAGGCAGCTGCAAATCTCTGCGGATGGCATCATTCCGCACGAAACACGGAGCATTCACAATCATCCGTAGTCATTTATTTTGTCAAGTCTCCAAGATGTAGATGTTGAACGGAGCAGCTTGTCCTCAGACGCCTGAAGCATACATGATGACAGGCTTAAACATCGTGTTGTATATCGTAACTTTGTTTTATAGGCTTAGCTTTGATCGTCTATTTATCAGAGAGTACAGGCTTGCCACCCGACCCTCGATCTTTGCCTTCACGTTTATAAAGTGCGGGTTCCAGATGATCCTATTATATATATAAGATTCTCAACGCAGTTGACCGGGAGCCTCTTCCATAACTTGTTGGTTATTGAGTCGACTCCTGGATCTTTCTTGGCCTTTGCGGCCCTGATGTAACCCTTCAGTTCTTCCACAGAAGCTGGACGGATGTTATCATCGTCAAATTCCCTGAGGATACGGTGAACTCGGTCTTCCAACAGCACATCGCGGTCGATATCGTCATCGTCGTCAACGTTAAGCTGAAACTGACATTCTATCGTGTCGGCAAAGGCTAACGCTTTGTCGGCGGGGAAGTAGCACACTCCGCGCTCTCCGTGAATAGGTGAGAGAGCAGTCTTCTTTCCCCTGAGCCTGCGGGTGACTCGCCAAAGCTCGTCATCCCCAGGTTCGAAGGATTTCAAAAGCCCTTCCCAACTTTCGTTTCGTTGATCAATGATGGCCTGCTTAACTTGATTGGCCATCCTGCTGGCCGCAATTTTATCTCCTGGGAAGAAGGTTCGTTGATAGAACCTTCTCAAGCGATTTCTCTCTCGTATCAAGGCTTTGGCCTGGAAGTCAGATATTTTTCCGTTATTTTGGTGATTAATATAATAATCGCTGTAAAACTGTAAAAGTTGTTAATTCTTCAACTTTTCGTGTTTTAGCATTGAGGGATATAATAATTTCATTAGTTCGGACTTCCACTGATTTGAAATACCTAAAGAATCTGCAAAAAATTAAAAAAGATTGGCTGAAAAAATAACAATTATAGTGAGCAAAAAAACAAAAAATAAAAAAACTATTAACACGAGATGAAAATTAAAAAAGTATATTAACAAGAAATAAAAATTGAAAGATTCTAAACCAAGTTACCTCACGACGTTTCGATTGTTATTATCCGCCATCTTTTTCGATTAATAACTGGGCTTATTCCTCCGAGTTCTGATTATTTATAGATCTATCGAGGGCTTTCACCTATCCCCTATTCCCTCTCTCCCCTTCATCGGTTTCAGCGGAAGCTGACCGTTTGGCGGGAGTTGGTCGTGTTCAGCTTAATAGAGGTTTCCTTATGTTGAGTATCTCTACACTAGCTTGGCTAAATAATTTGTTGGACAACATATATGCGCCTTCGATGCATTTTCTCCTAAACCAGTGTTCTTACTTATAGATGATTTCAGCTTGAGCCCACTTGATGTTATGTTAATGAGTCCAAACGTGCTCTGCTATTCCTGATTTGCTGGTTTCTCCTCGCTGTGTGTTTCTTATGCTTGGCAATGCGAACTTTTGATGGCCTCTTAGTTTCACCGATGTATGATTCTCATCACTCGCAGGGTATCCGGTAAATGCAATTCTTGTAATCGCAGTCCGTGTTTGGTGGCCTGGTTTTTGTGAGGCTGCTACGGATAGTGTTCCCAGATCTGAAGCAGTTCTGATATTATACTTGAGCCCAATCCTTCTTATCCTTTCAGACAATCCTCTAATGTAGGGAAGTATAAGTATTGGTTGTGGCGGCTTCTCTTCTTTGTGGAGCTCTTGCTGTCTTCTCGTCTAGTGGGTTGTCCAACAACGCATTTAACCAAGCTAGCGTCGAGATACGCAACATATGGAAACCTCTAATCGAGTGGAACACGACTAACTCCCGTCAAACAGTCAGCTTCCGCTAAAAACGATGAAGCAGTGAAAGGGAAGAGGGGATAGTTGAAAGCACTCGAATGGCCTTAAATAGTCAGATCTCGAAGGAATAAGTCCAGTCACCCGGAGACGATTGTGGATACTAACAATCGAATCATCGTGAAGTAACTTGTGGGAGGTTATGAACCCAAAATAATAATTAATTTGTGTGTTATTGTTTTTTTTTCGAAATGGTATTGATAAAGGTTCAAATGAAAATTAACTATTTTTAGTACCCACTTCAATTGTTGAGCAGTGTACTTTGATACATTGTATATCGAATAATGATGTTACAAATAATGTAATCAAAATTCAACATTGAGAAAGTTTCTTTTCATCAACTCTAAAGCGAAAAAGGAAAAATTTTTCCAAGTAAATTTTTAAAATTTTGCCCTTAGAATATACACGTTTCACAAATCACCGTCCGAAAATTAAAAGAATCCATCGAATCAGTTCTGCCTCACCCACCATAATTTTCAGACATCTTTTCAAGCACTTCGATAACTTTCTCACCGGAAAAACCTTTACCGATCTGGACTAGGCGAAAAAGGCTTTTGTCGACTCCATCGAATACCGAAATTTTCATGCTAACGAAATTAATCGACTTGTGTTACGTTGGCAAAAATTTAATGAGTATTCACTGACATATTACAGTTTGAAGTAGATTCATAAACATGGTCAAATTTTTGAAACAACCTAATAACATTGAAAATGTTAATTACAAACATTTCATTTCAACGAGTATTGGAAGTTAAATCCTCCTGCTTCCCTACAGTAACAGAGGTTTCGTTCAGAGCGGTTCTGGACGCTCAAAGGCATTTCTAGTGTTATGTGCAATAACGCTTGAATCATCTGATGACGATGACCGAGTTTTATAAATCATAATCTTCAATTGATAACACATAAAGTCTAACGAACCTAAATCGGATAATTTTGTCGGTCATTCCACCTACCAGGCAAGATACTGATGAATAACGGGTGCAAAATCTTATTCAATGTGAATATTTACAATCCATTACTTTTACTTTCAACGGAAGATAGCAAAAACTGCTTTAATTTTTTTTTATTACAAGCATAAAGGTCAAAGTTCTTCACTGCTAGCAATTTTCAATAAATAATATGTTAACTTCGCATTGACAATTAGTCTTCAAATTTTTCGAAAATTTTTGTAACGTTGGTTTTTACAGCTTCAAATTTCAAAAAGTAAAAAGAAACATAAGCGAATGAAACAAGGTATTAAATGACTCCTAACCCTCGTTTCGTATTCGACCACCCTGTATATGCTTTTCTCCGATGTTTTTTTGTACCTGGATATTATTTTTCGTTTCCATTTTTGTTCCCGTTACCTTCCAAGTCCTGTTAGGAAATGACTGGCGATAAAGTTCTCGAAAGCGGAGCGTCGAGACGTTCGCATAAAAAGTTAAGCCTTTGTTTCCTGAGATGGGTCACGTAGCTAGAATTAATGGATGCTGCGAGGGGAGCAAAATAAATGCTCCAACGAAGAGCAGTACTTCTTTTTTTTTTCTTTCTTTCTCACTTCGGTTTACGGCCAAGAGTTAGGACAGGGAAGTTACGTTACTTATTTTTGTATGGATTCGGTAGGAGAGCCCGCAGTTCGCTTTAGAATTGATAGAGTTAGCGTCGTTCGCTCAAATTATTCAAATTGAAGGTAACAATGCAGTCCCTTTAAGTCTTACGCCTCCTTATTTTGTTCATTTATTTATTCAAATTACTATTCTACATGGTACTCAAATTACAGAATAGGAAAAAGACGGTATATGAATATCCATTTATTTAATCACATAGTAGCGAATTCGAACGACGCACAGGAAAGTTTTAATACTTCAGGAAATGTCATTGCGGGAGTACATCCATTCGTCTTCGACATTATCACGACGTTTCGGCAAGATCCCACTTGCCATAGTTATGTGCTCTGCTTGGTAGCTGAACCTGGTAGTCGGTTGGCGTGAGGTCGGGAGAGTATGGAGGATGAGGCAGCACTTCGACGCTCATTTCATTTGATTAATGGGCGGTGATTTGTGAAACGTGCTGACGGGCGTTGTCGTGGGACAGGGTCGAACCTCTTCTGTTGTGTGGTGCTGGTTGCTGCTGATGTAATTTTCTATGCATTTGGCCCTGTTCCAGAAAGTTATTATAAAGCGCACTATCCGCTGACCACTATACATCTTTTATGGTGAGTTTTCTCCTTTGGGAAGTGCCCAGGTGGCACATCGGTGTCCAACCACTGTCCTGGATGTCTCCAGCTCCACTTTTCTTCACAAGTGTCGATACGATCTGAAAAAGGATCGTTTTGGTTGCGCAAAAGCAATAGACCTCTCAACGTGACTATTTCTGTCGATCGTTCAAATCGTGAGACTCTCACTTCTCGAGCTTTTTGACCTTTCCAATGAGTTTTGAATCAACAAAATCCGCATGGGAGTCGACGCCCAGGTCTTCCGCCATCCCACGCACCGTTTGTGATGGGTCAGTCTCCACCGGGTCCTCAAATCCTCGTCCCGAATCACTGTAGGGCGATCACTTCGGGGCTCATTTTCGAGGCTGAAATCTAAGGCTCTGAAAAAATTTCGCAAACCAACGGACAATATTTCACTATCACAAACTAATGTATTTACAACACTTAGCACTTAACTCTCAATTTATTTTCACTTTTTGAATTCCTTGTTTAACCGCTAGATTCATTTTCTGTACTCAACTGCCCTCTCGTGGCGAGAAGCCAGTCTTATATATCGGTATTGATCGTTCCAGAATTCTATATTCGTTTCGGTACTTAATTAGAGTTTAATAGGTGGTTGCCGACTGCATTCCTTTTTCGGTGATGTCATGTGTTTGTTCGCTGGCCGACTTATCGGTCAGGGGCGGCTTCAGATTCGTTACAATATATTATGTCCACATAAATATAATACTTTATTTAATGTTTGATTGAATTAAATGGCTTGATTCGTGTACAATTTAGTGCAGATAGCGAGACTTCATTTATGTTATTTCCGCGCTCCTTTGATTAATTTTTTTTTGTGAATTCCTATCGCCGTCAGAATTCTGTCAAGTACTTGTGTTTCTTCGAACGAGATGAGATGATTTCCTTCTTTGATTCTATGTTCGGCCGTAGCTGATTTGCCAGTATGGCAGGGGCGACAAAGAACCGGGCACTCATCCTTTATTTTCGTGGTTTATAAGTAGACTGTAGTCTATTTAGACATTCAACCATTAAGGACCAATCACTGGTCAATTGTTTTGATGCTTTTACTATAATAACTCATATTCAATTTTTTTTTAAATATTCCATATCGTGGACATTTGATAGCCATTATATTTATATTATCTACAGTATATTTTTCTAAATTTTAGGTATGGTTGAAAATCAGAGAATGAAATAAGGGAACATAAGCCATACATCAAAAAGTTCTATATAAACCTTGAATACATTCGAACTGTTAATTGAAAGAAATTTCATAGAAACTCGGTTTTATTGAATATTTATCAATTTATCAGCAGAAATAACACCTAAACTTCAACTCTAACTGTTAAAAGTGTTCTAGTCTACTCAAAATAGTAATTGAATGTACAGAAAAAACTGACACGGAACACATTTCAAAATATGCCACAAAAATAGTTTGTATAAGCGAAATAACTTCTATGTCTTTTTGTATCTGATATAGTGAGGGTCTGTAAATAACCTGCAAAGAAAAATGCACGTTTGACTTTGTGATAGGTTGAAATCTAGTTTTAATTATGTTATGATTGTTGAGTTTGTGCAGATTCATTCGATATATTATAATAAATACACTTTCTGTACCTGCATTTTTCCGATTTTACGGGCTGACTCCTAGAGTTGATTATTTCTAGATGCAAAGAATGTATAATATAACTTATTTTTATAAAACTCTAAAACAATCATGTCGCTTTTACAATTTGTAATCGCGAAATACATAAACAAAGTGAATTGTGCAAATTTTTCAAATACATTCAATTCATGATGTGACAATTTCAAAACATTATGTTATGGTATACATTCGAAGCAGTAGTTTTCAGTCGTCCGCATTCTCTGAACTCCATAAAGCATTCGACAAATTTCAGTACATATACATATATCCTTAGAGCAAATATCACTTAAATCACACTTAATTTTGAGCTTTTTTCGCCAAATCGGCACACAGCAGGCCGTCAGCGTGTAAATCTTGCAGCAACTCCAACAGTCTTTCTTCCATCTGGACGTTTCCAATGGCTAGATCGACTGACCCAATACAGAGTAGAAGCGCTAGCAACTGCGACCTTTTGAAATCTTCCCCTAGCTTCTTTCTGTCATATCCTAATTCTGCTTCGACATCCACTTTCATCTTCCGACAACTGGACGTCAGCGAATCCCAGTACTCGTCCAAAATCTCGTCCGTATGCAACCTCCTCAACTCCGCCGATATGCTGCTGTTGAGCAACAGAGCTAGGTCGTTCGTCGGTCGGCTATAAGTCACCATTTGCCAATCCAGTATGTCGCAAAGACACTCCTTCTCATCCTCTTTGAACATCAAATTGTTGCACCAGAAATCGGTGTGAGTGATGAGAGCCATCGGTTCTTCTGGCGCGAGGAGATTCTCGATGATGTTCTTGGTGTGCGGTCTGAGATCATTCAGAGCGACCAGCACGCTGTCCAGACCTGAACGTCTTTCCAGAAACTGTGACAGCTGCGGCAGGCCTCGCTCGACCAGTTGCTGATAGCTGTCCGAGGCTCGCATAGTTTGAAACAGGAAGGGGTAACGGTCCGATAGGTTTTTGCCTTCTTTGATCTTGAGACAGAGCGAAAGCGAATGCACCTTAGCAACGGCCTCGACGGCGGATTTGGTTTGACGGAGGGTGAGGCCACGAGAGAAGTCTGCACTGTTGAAGCCCATCGGTTTGATGTTTTCGAGAACTAGGACGGATTCGGGCGGCGTCGGCTCTGGCTCATTGGTTCCTAGAACAAAGAAATGCGTTTGCTATATTTCTGTAGCAGTATAAAGTTAAATAAATGTATTGGTAAATGCTCAATATCTTGTAGCTATCAAGTTATATTTATCATTTTGATAGAATGCGATTTGGATTAAATAGGTCGTCTGCAACTTGGCAATTAATTATTGAACGAATTCTCAATCAACCTGACAATATCATCGGTCTAGTTCAAAAACCACTTACACTAAATATCAAAGCTGTCAATTCGTATGTATAAATCATAATTGTAAAGTAAATTGTTCAACAAACCAGAGACAAATTCAATCTCTACATGTATACTTACTCTACTAATGAATTAGCTTGAATTAGCTGAAAAGAGTGATCAAATAAAACTTTCCAATAGCTTTTCACTCCTTTATACAAAGTGGATATCTTCACAGAGATGTAGATAATTTAGCAGAGTTTTTTCGGAATTGAAGACAAAGTTTTTCCGAAACATGTATTTTCAATTATGAACATTATAAAATCTGTCAAATGGCAGTTTTGTCGTTTTACAATAAGACCAATGATATATTGAAGTAAAAAATATTATCAAGAGTTTTACCTGCTGTATAATGTGCGTAATAACATTTCGGGATGGGTAGCCGTAAGTCTAAGTCATCGCCGATATTTTGCCTGAAAGATTCCAAATCTGGGACCACCTAAAACAACAAATCAGTGATAAATTTCCCTAGTTCGGACTTCCATTGTCTATTATATAAAATGATTTGAAATCCCTGAGACACCTATTTAAAAAATGAATAGTTGAAAATAAAAATTATATTTAGCAAAAACCTGAAATGAAATAACAGTGGAATACAATATACGTAAAAAATAGAACAATTGATCAAAAGATTAAATAAAAATAAAGCAATGAAAAAAGAAAATAAAAATACAAAGTTAAGAGATTCCAAGCCACGTTAGTTCACGACGTTTCGCTTATTGGTATCTACAATCGTCTTC
>WOGP01008990.1:0-10943 GCA_015342065.1 Leptinotarsa undecemlineata | reverse complement strand
GGGAATATGTAAACAGCAATGTGTACAAAACTATACCTTCAGATTTGAATGACTTAAAAGACCGAATAACGCTTGCGATTAGGTCGGTCACGAATTGAAAGTTAAATAATGTTATAAGACAGTTTCATTTGAGATTAGGATATTACCAAGACGTTCGCGGTGAACAATTCGAACATCGACTTCGTCAACATCCGTAGTTCTTTTTTTATTCTACAATTCATTACGTTTTGAATTACATTTTAGTTTTTGAAAGAATTTTGTCGAATTTCTGTAATTTTATTTTATCCCATCTGTTTAAATAAACTTGAAAGCAATAGCTTTTCTGAACAGAAAATGAAGAGACCTTCCAAACGATATATCACAAACCTATACTTTCCTTTGAAAAAATTAGGGGTTGTATCTATCATTCGAAGGGGGTTGAAAGTAGGTGCAGCATTTTAACGTTGAAGAATGTCAAATTATAATATACATTTGACGTGTTTCGGGAAATATATACAGTAACCAAAATAATGAATTCATTTCATTTGGCTTTTACACTCAAGTATATTACATATATACATTGAATTTGATTCCTGACTTTTAACGGTATCCACAAAATAAGATTGATATGTTTCTTCTCCATTACTCGAAAAAAGTCTGCGAATGTTTGTATTATAATTGTTGATGAGTAAACTGAATTATTATTACCTATTCAGTATCCCAAACGAAAACATTCTGGTTATTGCGTGAATAATAAACGTTCTGTGATATATATGTAAATCATGAATAGGATATTTATGATTATCAAAGTTTGATCTATGGTTGTTTTAAGAGTTTTGTTCGTTTCAATGTGATGTGTTTTTGTAGCTGCGTATTACAAAGAATATTTATTCTACTGTGTCGTGGTACTTAACTGGTCGATAAAGAATTTCACACTCTATATATTTATTCAGTCCATTTTTAAATTTTTTTTTTAATTTTTCCAGCTCAATGTTTTCCACCATCAATATTTGATGTCATTGAGCGATTTCAGCCATGAATTAGAAATGAACCCGCTGCCAAAATAGCTCGAAAAATCAAGCAGGTATTTGGCAGTGATAGTGTTAATGAACGAACTGTTCGACTTTGGTTTGAGAAACTTTGTTCCAGAGACTCCAGCGTCGAAGATGAGCCCCGAAGTGGTCGAATTAGAGTAATCCACAAAGAGGATTTAGGGACCCTGGTGAAGACTGACCCATCACAAACTGTTCGTGGGATGGCGGCTCCCATGCGATTTTCGATATTCAAAAACAGCAAAGCCAAAAGGCTAGAAAGGTGGCTGCCCCACGATTTGAACGATCGACAGTAATTGTTACGTTTCGAAGTTTGTTCTTCTTTGATTCTGCGAAACCAAAACGATCCATTCCTGTATCGAACTGTCACATGTGACATCCTAGCAGGTGGTGTCCAACTTCCCAAAGGCAAAAATCCATGGTTACTATATGGTGGTCAGCAGCAGGTGTGATTTACTTCAGTCAGGCCAAACCATCACAGTAGAGTCCTATTTAGAGGACATGGACTGAATGTACAGAAAACTGCGTCTGCAGTCGGCACTGGTTAACAGTAGGGGACCGATTCTGTTTCATGACAACGTTCGTCCACACGTTTCCCAAATCACCCCTCATACTCCCCAGAACTGTAGCCAACCGACTACCATCTCTTACATTACTTCGAAAACTTTCTCACTGGTCAGACCTTCGCCAGTCTGGACCAGGGAAGAAACGGACTTCGTCGACTTCATTGAATCTTGAGCACGAAGTTTTCATGCTGACAGAAATATTCACTGATATATTACAGCCAACCCAATATAACGGTTCACTTACATAAGTAATCCTATTGGCTGTTATTTTTCGGTTGTCCAACATGAATGGTTGAATTGTTCAGATCTTTTTTTTAAGATGGCAAATATAATAATAATAGTAATAATAATAATAATGTTTATTCAACAACAAAAAAATAACTAAAAGCAATTGAGCATTACATTAATACCATGAAATAAACATAGGTACTCACAGAAGCAAGTGATTGCTTGTACGTGAACCATTATTCTGAACTCTTTGCTTCGAAACGTCACGTCTTTTTTACTACATCGTGTATGGAAATTTAACATTTTTTTATTCCCATATTGGTAATGTCCATTACCAATATGAAAATATTGTTTCACGTTTGTTCTTACCTTTTCGAAAAATTTTGAAGGCAGAATCATTTTCAGCATGATCATAATCTTATCCAGAAAAGGCGGCAAGTTCACCAAATGAATATTTTTTAGCCTCAAGTTGATAGCGAGCTGAAATAAAGAAAGAATTCTGAAATTCATCAGTTCCTTATTTATTGAAATAGTTTCATTACAGCCTATATAATATAAGTCATATATTTGCGATAGTAAATAAAGCCGCTAATTGATATGACTAATGTCGATTTGGCAAATCTAAATTATTTGCACCAGCGCAGCGATAGTATGGGTAGTACATATGGAAAACTGAGAGACAGACAATGTATCAAATGAAATGAATATGTAAAAAGGATAACAAAGAAAGTCATTCTTAATGTTCATCATTCAGAAGGGCAATATACTTTCCAGTGAAATGATAAATCAAAGACAACTATATAGTGTTCGGAATGGAAGTTTTTGGTTTTTTACTACTCCACCTTGATACAAAATAATGTAGGAATGTTTCAAACTATAAAGTTTTTCCGACAAAAATTTGTGTGTGGTTCAAGATGAAGTTTAGTTATTTGGATTGGAACAGTAGCAGCTGAACTGGTTTGTTTACTATCAATAAATTAAGCTCTATATATGCGATATAAAAACCATACTCGATCTAATCAATCTAGGTTAGTTTAAGTTAGGTCCAAAGTAAGTGGCTCTATTCGTCCCTCCACCGAAATTCGCAATGGTTTATTGTGGCTCATACCTATTCACCCTCGACCAAATAAACACAGCTTCTTAACGAAGCATTTGTATGGTTAGTGATCTTTCAGGTCAGATGATGAGAGTACGGCTGTGCCGAACTCACAAAACCTGATTCGGTCCTCAACTAACTCAAAAACATACCTACATCACCAACCTTGACTGTTGACTTTCAATATTTTCGTAAATGTGGAAAACATTTGAAGAAAGACGGAAAGCAATTAGGTTCAAAATTAACTCCTCACGAAGATGTGTGTTCAATTTACATATGTTAGTTAAATTACATGCAAATAGTTTTCTTTCATTCTGTTCGTACTTGAAGTCGTGAACTTGTGAAGACGAGTGTTATCAACCAAACACTTTGGGAGTAGAAACTGAATAGGATAAAGGTATTACCAATGTCGGAAAATATTTATATGTGGATAATTGTTGAGTTAAACGGATTTTGTTTATGAACATAATCAGTGTGCATGATCTACACATATTTGTGAGAAGTTTTCATAGAACTCATTGCTCCTCTCTATTCTTGGGAAGTTTTCCACATTTTTGAAAGAAGGTGAATGAATAGAAGCACAAAAAAGTTTCTCCAAAAACTAAACTCTACTAAAATTTTCCTCCTTTTAAATTTGAATGAGGGATGAGGCATCAAGATGAACCGGATATCTATTTGAATAATTGTCAAACAACAAGCAGGATTGGATTATAATAGGATGGAAATAAATTGAATTGGTGAGTATATGTTGAGTATATGAACTCCGTGCTGATTTCGGCCCCAGAAGAGGATGCTGCAAAAATTTTCTGAGAGAAATATCCTACAAAACAGTGGAATTCTGTGAAACACTGATACCACTCTGCAAGATTCGCTTCACAAACTCTAACCAGACTAAAGTCCAAAGATCTCACTGTTGTCTTTATTCTTTGTGCTCAGAAAAACTCAAGTATACGACTCTGATATCCGGCGATCTGAGTCATGATATCTCTTGAGGATAATGCTCATTTATGCCTCTGTCAGAGGCTTCACTCCTGCAGCTAAGGAAGGATGTTGATGTTTCGAATTTTATCAAACTTGGGCTCTATCATTTCCAGGTCTTCCTGTTTTACGAGTGACCTCAAGTCGGAAACTGGGATTTACCATGGTCTGCCAGGACGAAAACCTGCCACAAGACGCCTAATGTCCCTATATGTTTTTTTTGGCATATCCAGTACAGATATACTCAATCTATACTGATGATCATACCCTTAGTATGATGATCAGTATGGACTGGTCACCGAAGTTGCCGTATGCCCCGAGAATATTGAAACTTATATGAAGGAAGACGAATATACGATTCAATAAATCTAATTTTTTGAGCATCAACTCTACAGACTCTACTAATCTACCAAAACCACTCAGTTGAAATCAATTTACCGTCATATCGAGGTAAACATTTCGGACAGACTATACAGTAGGTCTTCACTCCGGGCTCATTACGTCTGCTCAGGGTATACAGGGTGTTTCAATACCATGGTATGAACATATGAAGAGTGATTCGTTAGGTTGTTGCTTCGTTTCTGAGATACAAGGCGTTGAAGTTAACAAGAACTCCAACGAAAAGTCAGTTGCGTAAATTTTTTCCAATATTTTTGGCTGTAGCCAATTTTTTTTTTGAACTTCAACGCCTTGTTTCTCAGAAACGAAGCAACTCCGGACAAATGTTTATGATAACTTTTTTTTTTAAACGAACCAACGAAATATCCTACAAAGTTTCCAACCGTAGTCAGAAAACACCCTATATAATTATCTCACTCGTCAGTCAGGGCAACCTTCATATTTGGAAAAACAAAAATGTTTTCATTTGTGATTGATTCGGCCGTTAGCTGATGAAGATCCATAGTAATTTCATAAACTACAGCTCACGATTTGATCTCCACAAACTTTATTTGGGAAATATATCACAATATATCGCTAACACAGTAGCTTCTTCCACAGTTTGGTACAGTTTTTGAATAAATGATATGAGTTTTCAACGCTGAATTCGAAACTCCAATCATAGTTGAGAAGTGAGTTATACAGAATCATATTCAACTGATGATTATATCAGTGTATTAATGGAAATGTTCCGATGTTCGAAATGTTGAATAGTTCAATGACTCATCATATTTCTCTCTTACCATTAGATCAACCAATGTTTTAGTAACAGTAGGAGTGAATTTCATCAAATTATGCAGGTGGAAGCCTTGAAGGTCTATAATAAGAATATTCGATAAGAAAAATTCATTGTATCGAATTTTCAGTTCCACTTGCATGATTGCCGCTATTGCATATATTAGACCATCACTAGCCTTTCCGCCTGGATCGTCCACTCTGAATATTGTTATTCTACATAGGTCTGGGGATAGTCGTGGCATCATAGCGACTTTCCTGAAAAAAAAATTCATTTTACTGTTTCACGAAATTTGTTCATAAAGTAATGATAGAGGTTACTATGTGGAAAAAAAAATCAAATATGTGGGTGAAATGAGAGGTATTGAGCATTGTATGTAGGAAATCAGCGACAAATTTATCAGACGAGAATATATATTAGCCGCCATCATAAGTAGAGATGAGTCTCAATGTCAGTGTGATTATGATTATATCTTTCGAATTCTAAGGTATCTTGTGAAAACATTGGTACTTTCGGAAAGAGACATAAATTTTCAGATTGATTTGGCTGTTACTTGATGAAGATCTATAGTAATTTCAAAAACTACACCTCTCGATTTGATCTCCACAAACATTATTTGAAAAATATAATCACAACATGTTTCGCTAGCACAGTAGCTTTTTCGAGTGTATGAATACTTCAAATTGTTCTTACATCAATATTTATATACAGGTAACCATAATTGAGACTTCATCCAAAAAATTACCTGAACCTCTACCTAAGGTACCTGTTGAATTATAACTACCTGAAGCATTTTACCTCACATCTTCATGAGAAGAGACGTTAATGGTTGTCACAATAATACTTAGTATCTCTGGAGTTTTGATGGTGCACCAGGATCCAATTTTCTTTCAGAAATAGAAATATAGGACCTAGCTCCAAAAGCACGATGCAGTAAGTTCGAAAATGGTGTGGTGTTCTTTGTATCAATAGAATAGGAAGGGAGAGATTAAGCCCACAGCCCTTAGGCCATATGTGACCCACTGTACATTCTCCCGAAGAGTTGTCGTCTTAGATCATCGTCCATCCTATCCTTTCTAGGAAGGTGGACAGGTCACTAGGAGACATCTCCTTTGTATGGACAGGTGTAGGCCAAGACTCGCCGAATATACAGTCTCTTATTGACGGTAACTCCGGACACTCACATAGGACATGCCTGATCGTTCCATCTTCCTGTCCACACATCCTGCATAGACGTGTGTCCACTAGCCGCATATCATAAAGGTGTTTCCTCAGTTAACAGTGGCCAGTCAGAAATCCTACTATTAAGCGTAGATTTTTCCTGATCATTCCCAGATATTTGATTAGCCCCAGCTTCCCAGTGTCGTGCAGGCTGATCCTGGTAAGACTGCATCTTTTCATTCAATCTCATTTGTTTTGAGAACAAGCTTGGATGTGATGTTTGGCTAGTTCCGCAATTGTGAAAGTCATCAGGCCGTAGGTGTGTCCAGCTGTTTTGTGGGCTGAAGAATCGAACACATTACCTGCTCAAGGCTTATAGGGCTTGTGTACTTTCAGTGCAGATTATTTTCGTCAGAAATTTCTTTCCAGGTTATTCATATCATGGTGATTGAGATACCAGCCAGTCCTGTTTGAACCACGCTGGTATTTTTTCCCATTTACCACTTAATCTTCAGGCTCAGTGATTTGGAGTACACTTCACTACCTGAGCAGATACGGCAAAGATTGTCACGTTAATAGAAGAGTTCAAACTTAGAATCTCCGAACTTTTAATGGTGCACCAAAATCTAAGTTTCCCTCAGAAATGAAAATGTGGAACCTAGCTTCAAAATCGCGAAGCAGGAAGTTTGAAAATGGTGTACTCATAGTGCCTTGAAGATGAAACCACAGCCAGCTATCGAAAGCACTCGCATATAATAAATAGAAGTTATAAAGCTTCAAATCCTTTTTGTGACATATGATAATATTAAAATACTGATAATGGAGGGTTGCCCCTTTTCTCACATGCAGACCTACGACTTTGTAGGTACGTGTGGCAGATACCCAACGAAAAAAAACTCACCAAGCTAATGCCGCGCGGAGAGGTGAAGTAAAACTATCAGGCACCTGTGCAACGTTTTCAATTTGGAAGATTTGCCGCCAAGTTATTTCCCACTATGAAAATCAGAAATTAATTTCGTTTGGTCGATCCGATCAAATATGGAATTGAATAACGTATTCATATACTTGGTGTTCAATTTGAAAAAAAATATATAACTTTAGTTTGCTCAGCTCTGCTGAATCACCCAGTATGCCGGAAAATACTTTTATGGGATAGTATTCATTGATATGACTGAAAAAAAACTTGAGCAGTTCGAAAAATTGTTTTCCCTGATAGCAATAGACCGAGTTAATCTTGTTGATTCACCCTGTATAGAAAAAATGTTCGAACGATAAGTAATAATATAAATGTACATCAACAGAATAATTCTCGTGAAAAACCATAAATTATTCATTACATATTATAGGTAAACCTCATAATGCGAATAATTATATGATGATAAAGATGTATTATTATTACATGACCCATTCAAAATATTACATGTGATTGAAAGAGGTGATCTGTTCAATATGTCTGCTCTGGATACACATCTATCATTTTGTGTACTTCATCAATGCCAATGAAGACCTCTTACCAAAAAACAGAAAAACATGCAAGAAAATCATAATTGTGAAACTTACGTTAGTGTTTTAGATTTTTCATATCCCTCGGTATTCGGTAGAAAGCGGTCGAAGAACTCTGACTTAAGAGTTCTCACAGTAAAATAGCCTTGTATTGTTTTCTTGACTTTCTCCAAGCTCATTTTACAATTAAAGAGTGATGATTTTATAGCATCATTGTTGAAATCTGAAATTGAAAGTATGGGTTTCCTTAAATTTAATTGAAACATAGATACCTTAGCATTGACAATGCTTATAATAATGAGCAAGAAGTTATAAATGTATTATTTGAAGTTAGAAAGAAAATTGATCTCAACATGTATAAATATGTTTGAATCGTTACGTGTGAAAAAATGTATCCTCTATGACAACAGGATACGTTTAGGACAGTAGTTGGATAAAAATGAGCCACCCAAGCCTTTCTCAAAGGCGAGAACTCACCATTGAAAGATCATGAGTTTGTCGATTATCCCAAATTATTTAGAGAATTGTTGGTATTTTGAAACATAGAATACTTTCACTGTTCGACTTCAACTATGTAATTCGCTTCATAGAAATGGATTTCCGATAGTTACTCTTCAGGGTCAGGGTAGAAAACTAATTTTATGGGGCAAGCCTTGTAAGAGTGTTATCTATCCTAGGGAAGTATCTTTTGCAATGACTTCATTCGGATGCCCATATTCCACGAAAATATCCACGATTTGCAAAATTTTCTCTCCGATGATTTGAAGAAAAGCGTGCGATTCTATAATGTCATTACCAAAATACTACTTATCCTTAATTCTAGCTATCAACAGGAGATATCCGATAGTCGTTCAACCCACTCTTAGTCGTACAGAAATGTTTCCAATTGTGGGTTTCGTTTATTTCGTAGCTGCTTATCCGATGCGGATGGTACAAACAGATGGAACAACCAACACATGGTGGTGTCCTGAACTAGAACGCTTCAGGAAGACAGCGAGAACGACCTTTAACAAGGCAAAACGTGAAGAATGTGGTATATATCAAGCCAATCTCAGATGGTTAAAAAAGTCTGCAGACAAAAACAAAGAGAAGCCTGAAGAGCCTATTATGAGACAGTTGTTGAAGACTTCCCACTAGTTTATAGGCTACAAAAGGCACTCTCAAATGACCACCATAAGAGTATAAGGTTCTGTCATTCCTGGAATGACGAACTAGACGGATGTACCAACAACACCTTCACAATACGACTGGCAATCTGCTAGTGCAGTAATTGAGGAGTACAAGATGTCCTATATCGGGCTTTTCCCCCTTCAGGTCACCAGGACCCGATGGTATAAGACCAGCCAAATGGCGGTCTTATACCGTCAATTCAATGGGGACTGGGCATTCTTATGCTGCGCCTGGTTGGAATATTCAGTGCCTCTCTGGCTCGGAGGTATATTTTCAGTAAGTGGAGGGAAGTAAGAGTAGTATTTATTCCCAAACCAGATTGCATTCTAACTAATTAGTCTCACATCGTTCTTCTTAAAAGCTATGAAGAGGCTATGGAGCGTTTAATAAAATAACCTTTTCAACAATTATCCAGCAACTACACTTTAGGAATGTACACCTGGTAGTAGGAGAATGGATACTCAAGATGCTCTTTAGTTGAGCAAAAAGTAGTAATGTAGAAGACATCACAGTGAAAGGACTGGTCATGAGGGATGTCTACAGGTAGGGGTCTTATCACCCTCTCTGGAATATAGTTTCGTCTACCCTGATTATTCACCTCAACAAAAATGGATTCTACACAATTGCATACGCGGATGACATAGTTATTTCGCAGACCGGCAGATTTGTGAACACACTGGGCGATAAAGCGTAGGATGGACTCAAATTATTAAAAACATGGTGTAAGGAACACTCACTGTTGATCAATCCCAAGAAGACTGAGATAGTCCTTTTCACCAGAAAAATTCACAAAATGTTCAGAAATAAGAAGCAAACTAAACTAGGTATTTCACCTTTGAAGAGGTGAAACACCTCTGAAGAGGTGAAATACCTAAGTACTATCCTCAACAGGAAGCTAACATGGAACTCTCACCTTAAGAATAGAGGAGAAGGAGCATATGTAACTTATGAGTAATGTCGGAAGGCAGTGGGATGCGCATGGGGTCTTCTACCCTGTGCGGTGACCTGGATCGACAATGCAATAATAAGACCTATGTTAACGTACAAGCAACGGCCATCCAAAAATTATATGAAATATAGCGACTGGCTTGTTTAAACATCACAGGAGCCATGAAAACAACCGCAGCAATGAAATTAATTGTGGGTCTGACCACTCTGGACATGTAAGTTAAGGAGGTTTCGTTAATGGCCATGTTACGATTGCGCACAGCACCAAAGAAGGCTCAGGATGTGGAGTGTACTCCAGATTACTAAACCTAAAGATTAAGTGAAGAATGAAGAGCAATACCAGCGTGATCCAAACAGAACTGGCTAGTATCTCAATCACCACAAAAGAAATAACCAGGAGAAGGATTTCCCTCAAAAACATAATAATATGCACTGACAGCAAACAAGCTCTATTAGCCTTGAACAGACAACGTATCACCTTATGGTTAGTACTAGAGTATCGCCAAGATTTAGCCAAAGCCTCGGTTGATAAACAAAATTATTCTGAGGTGTGTTGAAGGGCACGACACGGGTAAAGGTAATCGTATTGCCATCCCGTTAGCCACGGAAACGGCTGGTCTAAGAATTTTAGAACCCAGTGGCACCTATGGTCTGATGACTTTGAGAATTGCGAAACTAGCCAAATGTTATACCCAAGCTCAATCCTTAGAGGGATGGGATGAAATCAAAAGATGCAATCTTGTCAGGATCGCCTTGGGCGACCCTGGGAAGCAGGTGCCCCAGAAATATCTGGCGATGACCAGGACAAATCTACGCTTGACAGTAGGATTTCTGACTGTCCACTGGCAAATAAGGAAACACCTCCATAATATGGGCTGTCAGACATGTCCTATGCGATTGCCCGGAGTTATCGTCAGTAAAAAAGGGTGTGTTTGGCGAGTCTTGGCCAACACCTGCTGATTAAAGGAGGTATCTCCCAATAACCTGTCCACCATCATCGAAAGGACAGGATAGACGATGACCTAGGAGGACAACTTCTCGGGAGAATGTACAATGGATCACATGTGGCCTGAGTGCTGTGGGCTTAC
>WOGP01008989.1:0-10943 GCA_015342065.1 Leptinotarsa undecemlineata | reverse complement strand
ATTCATTTGAAACCCCTGAAAAAATCTCTAAAGAAATAAAAAGATTAGGTGAAAAACAATTTTATTAAGCAAAAATCTGAAATTACAATAAAATAGCATACAACCAACAACCAAAAACAAACAAAAAAATTGAACTATCAACACGAGCTGAGAAAATTAAAAAATGATTAACAAAAATTGAAAAAATACTAATCAATACAGTTTATTTTATGATTTTCACTATAAGTTACTAGTGAAAAACATACAATGAACTGTATTGATTAGATTTTTGATATGGATTTTCATCAAGTATCGCCCAGTTCTATTCAATTATTGAAGAAATGTAAATTAAAAATTTTAATTTTAAAAGATTCCAAACCAAGTTACTTCACGACGTTTCGATTGTTAGTATCCACAATCGTCTTCTGGTGATAACTGAACTTATTCTTTCGAGATCTGAGTATTTATAGGTCATTGCACTGCTTCCACCTATCACCTTTTTCCGCTTCATTGATTTTTGGCGGGAGCTGACCATTTGGCGCGAGTTGGTCGAGTTCCGCTTAATTAGAGGTCTCCATATGTTACGTATCTTTACGCTAGCTTGGCTGAACGCTTTGGTGGACAACATATATGCGGCTGCTTTGAATTTCCTTGTCCTCTTAGTTTCACCGATGTATAACTTTCCCCAACCGCAGGGTATCCGGTAAATGCAATTCTTGAAATCGCAGTCCGCGTTTGGTGGCCTGGTTTTCGTGAGACTGCTACGGATAATGTTTTCAGATCTGCAGCAGATTCTGATATTATAGTTGGACCCAATTTTTCTTATTCTTTCCGACAATCCTCTGAGGTAGGGAAGTACAAGTACTAGTTGTGGCGGCTTCTCTTCCTTATGGAGTTCTTGCTGTCTTCTAGCTAAAACCTGTTCCACCATCACTTTGGAGTAACCATTTCGTTGAAGGTCATTTTTTATTAAACATAGTTCCTTTTCGAGACCTTTCTTTGTATTGCAGAGCCCGAAAGCACAGTCTAGTAGGGTCTTGATGATTCCTCTCTTAGTCGATTGATGGTGGATTGACAGATTCCTGGTTCAGATACTGTCCCGCTTGAGTGAGTTTTCTATATACAGATGTTTCCGGCCTTCTTCGACTTCATCGAATCCTGAATTTTCATGCTGACAAAATTAATCGACATATGATGCACTATTTGGAACCTTTGGTGTAGTAATTAATATCACTGGAGTTTCTTCCCGACACCAAATCATTATTTTCAACAACTCGACACGTGTTTCGATCACCAAGTGATCATCTTCAAGAGGAAGATTAAACATCAATGCACTCATGGTTCTGCCTGATGGAACCAATGACGGGTCGAAACAGCGCTGCTATTATTAATTCTTCATTTTTAGGTTGTGGTTTTGACTAATCCCCGCATGTACATTTTAACTCCTTCTTAAGTTGAATTTTTTTTTCAGGGGTCTTGTGCATGTTGGTTATCCCTAGGCAAGAGGATTCAAATGGACGAAACAGGGTGGACGATCCTAAGGATTTTGTCGCAACGCACAAATGACGAGGTGGCGAAGGAATTCGTCAAACTGAAATCTGATATCAGACAGGAAAATCCGCTTCCAAATCAATAAGGAATTTTCTCCAGATTCAGCCGCCGTGTGACTTTATATACAGACAGCTGTGTATAGGCTTCTACGTGTAAAATATTAATTGTTTTATGGACCGTCCCAACAGACTGATGACAAAAAATCCACGCATCATCACATTCTAATAATAATATTTAATGTGCCTCCCAACTTGTACATTCAAACAATAAGTAAATAACCATTTTATGACGTGTATCATACTTCACCATAATCATAATTCAACACTGAACTGTAAAAATCGCAATAAAGGGCAAATTTTTACATTCCTCTCATATATATATAACTTAAAATGTGATTCAGATAGTTTAAGATATTGGATAGGTGAAATTATATCAGATATTTTTATGCATGTAGGAAATTTTCAGTTTGCGGACTCATGCATGGACCGTATATTTCGTCATAATTTTATATATCTTCCACTCTATGCACAATAATAGCTATTACCGATTCCAGTTATTTTTGTTTATTCTTATAAGAAATGACCTAAACACAGTGCTACGTCTGAAGAATATCTAAAATTGAGCCTTATATACTTATTCATTCGTAAATAAACTCTCGCTTTACCTAAATAATTACAACTATATCCGTATCGCATTTTTCGCTGTGATAATAGTACAGTGTGTATCGTGTCGTCTGTGTTGTACTTTTACTCATATGCTGAAAAGTCTATTTATATTTCCTTCAAGAGAAGCGAAAGAAGCATTGCTCCTTCTCCTCTTTAGTAGCTGTCATTCAAACTGAGGAAATGTTTGAAAGGCTGTTCATAATATCGACCAATGATCTGAGTCTCATAAAACTTTATTTCTTCCAGTTTTGTGTCTCAAAGTTACTTCTTTGCATGATCTACATATCTTTGTAAAGAGTTTATTTTGAAATTAATTGCCTTCTTTCTTTCTTTGAAAGATTCCCACATGTTTTTCTATTTTTTTTTTAATGAAGATGGAGAAAAAGAAAGCCAAAAACATTTCTTCCCCAAAAACTATAATTGAATTTGTGAAGTTTCATAATTATACAAAAAACACTTGTTGTAGCAATCGATCAAAAGTAATAACATCACTCGTCACAAGAATAATCAATTGTCACAGTTCAAACCAATGACAGTGCTTCAAAAAGTAACAGATACATTCTTCAAAATATATGTCTAAGCTATAGTTTGGGTCTTTTGTTTTGGGCCTTTTGTTATATGGCAGCACGGTGAAGAGAACTAAACCAGTTTCTTCAATGTCTGCGCTACCATAACCTAAAAATTATTTTCATAATGGAACGAGAAACACAAGAAACAATCGCCAATAGAGTGTACACGAAACCAAGTCGACAGACAGTTGTCTGCATAGATCCCCAGGCACAGGAAAAGAGAAGTATAATTATAAATTTTGGTTGAGTGAGCTAGACGAATCTGTGGATCTGAAGAACTCAATCATCTGGAAAATGCATTCACAGGGGAAGGGTATGGCATAGCCAAATTCGAGCAGCCGATATGACCCAAGAAAGAAAGTGCTAACGCTTTCCTGTTTTATATGAAGAATTTAACGGGTTGGATTGAGACAATGCTGAAGGAGAGGAGAATCGAATTCAGACCAACAAAAACTATTTGAGAAAGAGAGCTAAGGATCCCAAAGGGATTTTGACACCGTACATGTGTCAAACTGTACGGTGTCAAAATGTAAACATGTAAACTGATCAACAGAAGCAGAATATGCACTAAATGAGCTACTATCCAAGACATATGGTGAAATGAAAGAAATTCAGGGACCCGAAAATAATAACAACTGAAAAGAAGAGAAAATTGACAGAAATTTTTCTGGTTACCTGCACTAAATCGCACAGTTTACTTATTTCAAACAATAGGAACGAAACCATGCCTACCACCAACGGAACAAAACTTAAGACACAAAAACCAATAATGTAGTATATGCTGTGGTGATATCTACCATCAGCAAACCAAAAAAATAGCTTCGACACTTTTCTCCGGTCGTGAAAATTTACAATAGTAGAGAAATGTTCCAAATGAATTTTAGGATACAACTATTTCCAATTGCTATTTGGGGAAATTATTTCCAATAACCTGGCACTGCCAATTTTGAAATTTAAGTGACAAAGTATTCCTTGACATAGTACAATTGATAGATTTGGCGTTGTTGAAACAGCCATAGCAACGTGACAGTTACAAAAAAATGTTTTAGGTAAACAGATGAATATAATTCAATCAATTGATAATGAAATAAAATGTTGGGCTTGATATAGGGAATAAGGACTCCATGTTCTATATTTGAAAAAATAAAAGGAAATCCAATTCGACTCAAAAGCGAAACATAATTGCTCTAATATTGTTATCATAATTTAAATTAAAGGAGAATACAACAAACTAATTCGATGATAAAACTTAAAATTGACGTTTTTCCCGAATTCCTTGCCCAGTACATTGATTTGTCTAAAAATAGAAAAATGAAGAAAAGAGAGTTGAAACTTTCTGTTTTTCGCCACTTTAATTTGTAACTAACATTACTGCAGTTTCGTCCTATAAGGACATTTTCCAACTCATACATTATTGTATTCTCCATCAATTCATTGAATAAAAAAATAATTGATTTATTGATTTCATCAAACATATTTTCGGTTGTCAACATTTTCCTAACATTAATTTGTCTCACTTATGAATTACGTAAAAATGAAATAGTAATAATTTTTACACAGACAAAGTTTCTTCAATTCAGTTCAGCATCAAAGGTCATTGCTACATATAAAGGGGAGGGGGAAAATACTTCCGCTTTGACTATTATCTATTTCCTCAATGAATTCTACTCTAAAAACAAATTGAATACGCAGTGTCTCAGCTTCCTATGAAATTCACTTCAAGGCTTTCTTGGTGTTGAAAAAATATTTAATGGAACTGTAGAACTTTCAAGTAACACTTGTTTTATTTCAACCTTCCACAACCTTGTCAACAGTTCCACTTTAGTAAAAATAATTTCTTTCAGCTCTCAAAACATCAATATTTTGAGTTATTTTGTAAAAAATACATGAGAATTTCGGATTGTTGTTTAATTCTATTAATCAAAACTTTGTTTATCAAAACAAAGAGAGGATATTATAGGAACTGTGAATACGATAACCCCAACATTTATCAATATATCACAACTGTTCCCAAAATTGTGATATCAGATTCTGGGAGAGCTTCGGATTTATTTGTTTATTGGATCTCAAAAAGTTGTTTGAGTTTTCCACATGGTTGGTACCTTAACTTGATTGTAAACTCTAACTGTTGAATTATTCACAAAACTTGTGATGTTTTATCGATGAATCATGTCTAATCTGAACGAATTTCCAAAAGAAACACTTTTCCGATTCTCCAACTATGTTCATCTCTTGAAGAAGCCAACTTGGTTGGTGAAACGCGCATTTTTATATCTGGTGATTGTTAAAAGTGTTTGTTTTGGATTTATTCTACGCTGAGAGTTCCAGGGTAGAATAAATCCACCTTTATATTCGGAAAAATGTATCAAATATATTCACAATTTTCAATTAGTTAGTAACAAACTGATTGAAAAATGATATATCAAGATATCAAAACAAGTTATTGGTGATGTTACCATTGTTTTCTTCGTCAATTCATGATAATTTGTATTTTTTTCATTTGCTTTCCAATTCGATCTTTCATTGTTTGATATCTTTATACATTTGTCCATTTCGCTAATTTTTCATTAAACTTTGTCTTTAATCATTATTTCATGAATTCGTTCCCATGTAGCTTTTGGATACTATTGAACGATCGAAGTTCAAATCTCTAACACTCAATAACTATTTATAGTTATATATTGAAAAAATCTTTCGTAAGAGAGCAACAATGACGCAGCCTATGAAAATAATCCGTACGGCTAAATTTACTGATGACATACGAATATTTCTAGACTTTTTAGATGAATTTATGGAAATGACCACTTTCTCTGTTGAGATACCTTTTCAATGAATAATAGTTTTCTTGGTGATAAGTCTTCAAATGATCAAGTAGATAGTAGACAAAAATAAGATCCACCGGTTATGATTTTATTATACATTTCATCCATCCTCAAAAGGGTATACGATAAGTTCGCTGCAGAAAATCAGTGTTAGCTTAATGATAATGTTGTTATTCCAATATCAGATATGTTTTTGAAAATAATCTATCAGTACAATCACAAAATTGAATTCCACATATCACGATCGAATTATTAGCAAGATTGGCATTTGTTTTTTTTGTTTATTTATTTATTCATTCAGTATGAACGGGAAACCCCTGTACTGCTGTATTTTTGCTACATTACATAATATAATTACAATAAATACAGACAAAACTGGGAATATGTATATACCAGTACTAGCTAACTTGCAGTCTAATGTCATATCACTTATGATAATAAAAGATGTTGTCCTTTATGGTGCGAAAGATGAACATAGATACCTATCAACAATCTATTCTCGCCTCTCCTTAATAACATCAAATAAAAAATATACTGTCAAATTCCGAGGATCATGCAGTTGTTTTCAAGAATTCAAGAGAAGATTTTCTAATATATTAGTAAAGTGTAAATATCTCCATAACTTTCAATGGTTTCAATTAAAAACTAGTTCGTCATTTATGGTACAATGGTTAGGTTAGGTTAGGTCAAACGTGAGTAAAGTGAGTACTCGACCCTCCACTGCAACTCGCAGGGGTTCATTGTGGCTTACACATATTCACCCAGCTTTTCAACGAGGCCGACTAGATCATATGGTGGTCATTCAGGCCAGTGTGGCCAGGAATCCAGAGACAGAGACAATTTGTTGAGTCTTCCCATTGAGGAGAGTCATTTTTGGCAATTTACTATCAACTTAGACGTTGCTTGTTAGGAGCTAAGAGCTTCCAACGCCGTTTGACAGTCCGAGAAAATTTTCATTAACTTGTGTGTGAGGTTGGATAAGACCACTTCCTCCGCACACAATTGAAAAGCATATATTTCCGCTTGAAATACAGTCGCATGGGTCCCTAGATGGTATAATGGAGTTGGTATCATTTCATTGAAAAAAAAAATACCCTCATCAATTCTTGAAATTGAAGTTACCTCAGCCAAGCTCAGAAAAAGATTTTCATATCATGAAAAAGTCGAGTCAGATTTTTCACAGAATAAACTAGATATTGAAAAAGGATTATTAAATACGACAAGTGTGATTGATTTTTATGAATTATAAGTGAACCCCTCTTTTTTGTTTTTGTTTTTGAGTGAACACCATCTTAATGAAAAGCTTTGAAAACAGTTTTTCAATGAAGGAGATATACGGATATACCTCCAAAATCAACAAAATGACATTTGAAGAGGTATCCTAAATAGGAAAATAAAACATACGTATACATATAAACCTAATAGTTTTATTGTTCTATCGGTTTTCTGAAATAGTATTTTGTAGAGAGAATATTGACAAAAAAATTCCGTTTTTGGCATTCTTCTTCGGTATATAAATAATTGAAATATTACAAAAGTAAAATTACGAAGAAAAAGTCTATCTGAAAACAAGTTTTGCATACGTGAAACGAATTTCTATAGATTATATTTCCATCTGTTCACTAAACAAATATTTTTCACCTACTTCATTATCAAAATATCACAGGAGATTATAATTATTAAATATGTTGGAAAACAGTGACGCCAGTTTCCAATATTATCATAAAAACAGAATGAAACAAATATGTAAAGGGAAGTTTATGGAACTTTCAGGAACCAAAATTTTTTTCCACAGTTTGTCATATATCCCTCATTCTCATGAGTTTAATTGATTTCATTAAATGAACCAACCATGTGAAAATTTCAAAAACTATTCTTTTCAGAAATTCTAATGAAAATCCGATTTCCAATTAAATATAAATAATGTTCATGAATTCTTGAACAAAATATATCAGTTGCTGTATTCAAGTAAACTATACATATATCATCCTTACATCAATTCATGTTGAAAGGGGCCAGCATTTCTTTATTTGTTGTCCTTTCGGATGCTTCTTGTTACGTTTTATTTCAAATGAAAGCTAAAGATATTGTTACCAGCTGTTGAGAAAGGTTTGTTAAACGATAGAAAAAAAGATTTATTGAATGTACATATCAAGAGATAATGAAAAATTTGTTAACATATTCTATTCAAGTTTTTTCAAAAAAATATGGCGATTATTTTTGCAATGTTTTGTATGCATAACTCTCTTTTCCTTTTCTAACTGACCTCTATGTTGCCTGAATTTTGGATTGCGATAAAGGTAAATAATGTACAAAAATATTCGTCATTTAAAATTGAGAAGTATGTAAAATTGAAACCAGGCTAGCATAATTTAGAATAATTTTCATTAATACATGTATGTACAACAAAATTATTGTATTGACTAGACTAAGAAATAATAATTTCCATCGTCGAGGTATCGTTTTGTACCTAAGATATTGAGTTCAATATATTTGCAAAACCTACATTGGAATTGAATTGTAATGTCAACATCATGGAGCCGTTTTCATCAATTTTCAGTTGATTTGACACATTATTTCTGAAGGTCTATAGATGTTGCATTATAATTCAAAACGATCATTTTGATGTGACCCCAGTATAATGCAGACAAAATAAAAAATTTTAATGTCAATAACTCGATTTTCTCTTTCGAAGTGATGTATCTATCATTAATATGTGAAAATAACTTCAATGGTGTCTTTCAACACCTTAAAACTATGATCTGTTATCTGTTAAACTGTAAATTGTAGATTATTGGAAATGCCTTTGGGAACTGATGAGATTAATAAAAATGACCAATGAATTTCATGGATTTTTCTCAACTTTTAGGCATATTTACCTTCATGATGTTTTGGAACAGTTATGAATTTCCATGCAAATTTTAGAATGATTTGAGAATCATGGTGTTTTTTATTATTTTTATTCATTGAAAATAGTTGTATGGTACAGGCGGACGAATGAAACATTGCCATTTTCTCAGACAGCCAGGCGGCAACTAGGGCAATTAATTGAGTGCACTTAAGGTATTAACTACACAAAATAGAGTCCTATAGCTTGGGTACCCGGACTTGAGGGTCATAAGGACAATAAGGCCGATGTTCTAGCCCGAGAAGGTGCATTCAAGGCTATGATTGGCCCAGTACCCTTCTGCCGGGTAGCGAAAGCATGTATAAAGACATCCATAAATTCATGGATGCAAGCCGAATCGATAGATTGGTGGAATAAGCTACCAGAAATGAGACAGGTGGGAGAGTTCATAAAGAAACCATCGCCTAGATTCACGGAAGACTTTCAGTTGCAAGGAAAAAAGACGCATGAAGCCTGGGGCTCCTTTCAGCTCCTAGCGAGACGAATATCGTCAGAAAAGAGAAGGAAAAACGGATAAAAGATCGAGATTTTCTCTTCGAACACCGAAGACTCTATCCAGATGGTTGTTCTGATTATTGGAGTCCTTGGTGGAATGATGCCCCCTCTACTCTCGAATCTCAAAATCATACCGGCTTGCCGCACTAAGGCAGAAATCTTAGCCTTACAGATGCAGAAGGCTGTCATTCTTGGCTCACAGCGCTTGTTCAGGGCACATGATTCTCGGACCCAACTCGGTGTGGGGAGTGGTCATTGGTTGATAATGCTGGCGCGCTCTCCGAATGTATCGGGGCTTCGGGGGATAGGGCCTGACCAGTGCACACTGCGGTGAAAAAAAAATAGTTATTTACGTAGGGAATAAGAATACAGAACCATATAGTAAGAAAATAATGGTGAAGAGTACTCGAAGTGTTTTTCACACTTGTTTCGATAAAATAGAATGCAATAAAACTTATAACTAATAAACATTCTGACTGACAGTTGAGGAAATATGAAAAATTCCAATTAGTATCAAACTTTATTTCAAATATTTTTTTTGTCAACAAAATCAGAAATCATCTGTCTTGACAGTCTGTATATGAATTGCCTCAATGACTTTTGGTGGTGAAATATATTAATGTTTTCATTGTATTGGGAAGGGTATTGAATAATTTCGGAGCTAGGTGAGTATATTTATGCTGTAAAAGTGATTTTTGTGTTAATGGAATTACATGATGATTTTTTTTGGGTGTAAGAGATAAATTTTCTGCTTGTGGTACGTTAAAATTCAATTGAAATAAAAGAATTGACGAATGTCACAAACGCCAACTTCATAAAGCAAATTGTCTGTAAGGAAGCGTGAACTTTTCGAATGTATCAATTTTAGTAATTTGTTTTGTAGTACTTCAAGAGGACGAAGGTGTGTTCGGAATGCCCCGCTTCAGCATGCTATCCCATAGCGTAAATGACTTTCTACTAGTTCGAGGTAAAGATTTTTCAGGTGGTGTTTTAAATTTGTGTAGAATACTTTGCAGAATTTTGCAAATGAAGTTTATGTGCTCGTACCATTTAAGATGTGAATCAATAATTACCCCTAAATACTTCATCTTATCTTCATGCAGCTAAATGGTATATACTGGGTTGTCTTTAAATTTATGGTTGATAGCTTATATTCGATCTAGTTTTTCATTGCATCAAAGTCGAATTTTACAGTATATTTTCATTTTTGCTATTTTCATTTGCCTATTATATAAAATTGTGTCGTCTGCAAATCCTAAACTGTTTCCTTCTTTTTCTAGAAAGAATAAGTCATTTATGTACAGATTCAATAGAGTAGGTCCAAGAACCGTACACTCATAAAAATGAGTGAAAATATCATGTACGAGTGGAATAACCATCTACTTTACCAAAGGATGAAGCCGTGCTTTTTATAAGTAACATATAGGTTACGTAACAAAGAACGATAGGTAAATCCAAATTTGAACCTCCACGCGGGGATTTATTGAGTCTCTCCTATTCGAACTCATCCAAATAAGTCCAGTTTTTCCACAAGTATAAGTATGTGTGATTTTATTTCATCGTACAGAGATGGCACAAATTGTCTTTCAACAGTCCAAGTCTCTGCAAATTTAGACGACCTCCAAGTAGTTAGACGTCATCACAACTATAATCCAACAATTATTTGGTAACATAATTTCAATGAGTGGTAGAATAGCATAAGCTAAACTCCGCCAAGATAAAATTAAATACCATTCATTTTTATTATACAGTGCTAGTCAAAAGTCCCCTCCCCCCCTTTCAAGGTATAAACACTTTTGACAAGTAGATAATTCCAACACGTCAACCTTTTTGACAATTAACCAGAGGCGTACTTTAAAATCTTTATTAATTAAATGCGAAACTATAATTTTCGTATTTCTTCAATTTATCAATCAAAATCAGCCGAAACCCAAACAAAATTGGTATGACTGAA
>WOGP01008988.1:0-10944 GCA_015342065.1 Leptinotarsa undecemlineata | reverse complement strand
ATTAGTTTTTTTATTTTACTGTGATTCATTTCAATTATTTGTTAGTTATTAATATGCTTAAACTTAGATACTTAAGTTAACTTTTCTTTGTCATTATTTCTGTCCTTAAGTTTTACCTTGCAAGTAAATAAAACCGAGTAATTATCATTCTGTGTTTTCTTCTTCAACTTATCACAGCAATAGTAACAACAATTAGGTTATCATTGGCTGTCGCGGGCCAGATTGATGACAGTAAATCATTGGCTGTCGCGGGCCGGATTGATGACACCGGAGGGCCGGATTTGGCCCGCGGGCCGTAGTTTCGAGACCCCTGTTTTATAAGATCAATTGACTATCAAATGTATGGTTTCGCTCATAACATTTATAATTGACTAATTATTGAAAATATATAATCAATTAAATTCAATTTTCACCAAAACGCGCAATAATTTGATACAATATTGTAGTTTAATTCTTAACAAAATTAAATCTAAACAGGCCAGTTTATGGAACAGCATTTGAAAATGTTTTTAATTCGTGCTCGTCATCAAGAATATTTGATTTTAGTTTCCTAGCTGTACAGTAGCATGCTATTTCTAACAGATCGTCTGTAAATGAAATTTTCACCTTTTCATCCTTTCATCCATATCATTATCATACCGAAAAGGTTTTGTTCATATCTGTCCAGTTTGTTTTATAAAAAATGAATATAACCTTGTATCTTCGAGTTCATTTTTTCCCTTTTCAGTGTGAAATTTAAAAATAGCAATTTTTCTTGATGAATCAGTATCGTTAAAGAGGAGTCCATCTACTACTGAAATGTTTATTCGAAAGATACTCGAAAATGTGATATATTTCTCAAATTGTTCACTAATATAAGTGAGGGACTCAGTTATTCGAATTCAATCTGAATTCAATCATTAATAACCATTTCATGACTTAATTGGTACCAGAACTTGATCGCTCCCTGGGCGACAATTCATGGGCGAAATTTCGTTTTAATATTTTCGATTTTGCTAGGTCGCACGTTCAAAGGTGAAACCTCGCTGATTTCCAGTTCACAAAAGTTCAAAAGTTTCTACTTTGAGAATTGCTTTTGTAGAGAAGTGACAACTGGTCAACATAAAAACCCATCTTTAAGTCTCTCCTATCATATCTCATCGGTATTAAAATAAGATTAGAGAAAATGAAATAACAATTATGAAATTTCATGTTTCTATGTGAAGATATATTCTTTTGAATAATACTATTCGATAGCACGCCCAGTATCTCGAAGGTTCCGAAGAGACAGCTGATAGTCTCATTCATCCTCTCGGCATCCTCTCGGTCATTGATCCTCTCGGCACGGATACACACCTTGATAACAGAACTACAAGTGATTCTGTCATTCACGTCATCGACCAGATATTTTTCTCGAGAGAAATTATCTGGTTGAAGCAGAGATGATACTGCAACCGTGTTAGGAATCACACTTTTAAAGGTAAGACCTCGTTAGTCCTTAGCTCGCACAAGTTTCTCAATTTCTGAGAGTTGTCTTTCGTATGGGAGTGACATCTGATTAACGGAAAAACAGATTTTAAACGTATCCAGCGGGGTTCCGTGGAAGCAGGCATCGGATGGCCGGTTTGATCAACCCCCACATCCCAAGCCAATGCACCCGCCAAAAACAGCATGCACAATGATTCAGGCAGTGGAATATGAACATGGACAGCTAACTCGCCATCATCTAAGTTAAGGTCTTCATTACTTCTAACAAACTCGATAACAAAAATTATAAAACTGTGTTTACAGTTCCGTGTGTTTGTAATCAGATTCATACTGGTGAGAATTCAGGTCCTTTATTAATAAGAAATGTCAGTCCAATAACCTACAGTATAGATTTGTTAAGCCTGGCCTAAACGAATTGTTCTTTCAAATAATTTGATCTTTAGCCAGTCTTCAAGTATGCCCCCTTACTGTATATGAAGATTTTTACCTTATACGAGGGATTGGGCTATTAGTATGGGTTAGTACATCGTTTACGGGCAGATGAGGCGATGACTAGTATGTTGTTTATCGCCGACCGAAACTGGTCTGCAAGTGTGGTCCTTACAATAACTGAAAGTCAATTCCGGGAGTTGTATCACCAACAGCATGTGCAGAAATTGCTTCTATGAAGAATCCTGCACTGACACCTGTCTGATATAATCCAACCCCCTTTGGGGTATTAGCCACGGAAGTGGTTGTTTTCTGATAGGTGTGGTGTGTCCATCAACCTGCAGTGCAGGTGAGTTGTGACTGGTCTGAAAGAATTGTTCTTTTAGATAATTTGATGTTCAGCCAGTCTTCAAGTATGTCCCCTGAAAGCTATATGTGGAGAGGCCGTGTCATTTCGCGTTCATTATTTTGTCGACTCATTTCGGATTCCCAACTTGATAACGCATCTGTATAGATCCATTGACCATACTATATTCACTTTTCTTGCGGATTTCATTGCAATTTGACGCAACCATGACATATTTCATTTTCGAGTAAATTTTGGAAACGATTCAGACACTAGGGAACGACTCCTAACATTTTATTTTTCTTCTTGTTTAGTGGTGGGTTCCAATTGAGCCCGGACTTTAGACCGAGGGCATCTTCGAACACTTCTTCCTGTGGAAGACTCTCCCCGATACCATCCGTGGGGGTAGAACCTGACTGGGGCAACCCCGGTCAGTACAGTAGTTCGAACTTTAGTCCAGAGATGGTGTCCACCGGTAATTATTCGCCTGACCAACTTGCGGGAAATCTCCAACAAGGGATGAAGTTAGAACCGGCCGATGCTTATTTGGGGTGAGAGTCGATAACCGATTATTGAAATAAATGCTTTTGCTTACGCTTTTCATTCTCTTTGTTGCTAAATGCTTAAAGTCATAGGTCGATACAGGGTACGCTTTCAGGAATTGCTTGTGTTTCTAAAGAATTTCTTGGACAATTAAAAATGATTGGCGAATTAGTTGATAAAAAAAATAGAAATTAAGAATATGCTTTTTTAATTTTTCTGTAATTCCTGAGTCAAAATTTTTCGTTGCATATGAAGTGTTATTTGATTAGTTAGTTACTAGTATCTACAGTCCTGGTAGTTTCATTAATTAAACTGAAATATTTTCCTTTCTTTCTATTTCACTTCAATACAAGCCGATATTGAAAAGTAAGGGAATTAATAGGTACGAACAATTTTTTTTTCCACAGACATTTTTTCTATTCTTGGATTACAATAGCTGAAACCATCAAACTAGAAACTAAAACTGAAATCTTAGAAATATTTTGAGCAATTCTATTATGTAGTTTATATAAAATATTTACATTTTTCCATTATGTACTTCAGCGGGAAGGATATGATATCACAATTCATTATGTCCGTTATCATAATAAATTTTTGTTTCATGAAATATAGAAGTAGATGTGAATAATAAGTAGATTTTTTGAAAACTACAATTTTTTTCAAATAAAGAAAAAAAAACAAAATTAGTTCTTTCAATAATGTAATTGAAAAGTCTTAAAAAAAAATTTAATCTGGGTCTTTGAAAATTCCATAACGTTTTTGAAACTGAATCCTCTTTCAAGAACTACAACTCCACGAAGACAAATTAGACTCCTGAAATTATAGATAACCATGAGATATTCATGACTTATCTATTTGATAGGTAATTGACAGAATCATTTTGATTCCATTGTTTTAAAATATTGTATCCAGTCTCTACAAATCACTCTGTGAATCCCTGGAAATCTGATAATATAAGCATAGTCTTTCACTGCCTGAGTCATGATTTAAAATAAATCTGGGCTGGTGAGCCGTGGTCGAATGGAACATTTATTACCAATCGTATCGTTTGCTACTGAGGTATACTTAATCTACTGCAACGACTGACATTGCTGAGACTTTTGTTCACTACTACAATCCGACAATGTTATACCTTTGTCCTCGTTATTTGATAGAAAAACGACATTTAAAACATCTTACCTTGAGCTCATTGTTTCCTTTGAAAACAAGGAATCAAACTATTTAATAAAAAAAAACAACTTCGTTCTTATAAGAAGAAAGATGTTGAGAAGACCTCAAAGGTAAATGAAAATAATGATAATGTTTGTTATATATTCCAAAACATCTAATCTTACTTTTGATATTTTACAGATATCAAAAAAAAGGTATATATTTTCAGTCAAGGTAACTTTTACAAAGAATTTTGGGTTTTGAGAATGGAAAGAGACTGCTTTTCAAATCGTCAGCTATTCTTACGAGTTATTAATTGATAAGATTCTTCAGAGGTGCATATTACACAGTAACTTTTCAGATTGATTTTTATTACTCGCATTCTTAACTAAAATAATTTTTCAAAGAATATGAAGGAAGTGATTATTATATATACAGTGAGGATGTAAAACGTAATGCCCCCTTAACTTTCGAACGGAACAAGCTATCGAGGTTGGGTAAAATTCAGGTAAAAAGATACTACTTTTACTACGTTGTGGCGTGAAAAGAGGGCACCATAAACTCTTTTTCAATGTAAAGGGGGTCACGTGGCTCCTGGTTTTGAAGACCTTCTGATTCTCTATCCAACACCGCTATGTTTGTAAAAATCGGCCAAGCCATAAACTGTAGAGTCAACTTTCAAGAACATGTTAATTTTAACGTCTCACGAATCATTTCGTACCATTTTAATCGAATTTTAGTCATGAAATGTATTTCCGCTCAATAATACCAAAATATGAAGATAATTTGAAGGTAATTTGATATGCTAACCAGTCAACAAACTGTGGAATGGCGCTTCTCAAATGATACAAAGTAGAAAAAAGTTGAACAGTTTTCTTCGATTAAGGCGGTGTTGTGTACTCGTAATTCCTGCCAGAAGATGAACCAGTAAATAAAGAATATCATTAGAGCATGATGCAGCGTTTGAGAGAGAAAATTTGTTAAAAAGGACCAGATGGATTCTGCACCACGACAACATCCTCTGACAAAACCGTCATCGTAAACAGGTTTCTGTCCAAAAACTTGACAAATCACATCCAACAGCCAACATATTCACCTGATATGATTCCGACCCTTTTTTTTCCAAAACTCAAATTACCACTTCGTCACATTCGCTTTCAGTCAATAGATGACATAAAAGATAATTTGCAGCGAGTACTGGAATCGATTCCAAAAAAGTAACGTTCAAAAATGTTTTGATGTTATGGTTGTTTACTGGCCTACGTGTATTGTTTCGTAAAGGGTTTATTTTACGATACAATTAATTTCGATGAATGATACAAATTTTGCCTCCCTTTGACCAATGTCTGATACCTTTCGACATAGTAGTAAGAACTTGATACGCAATGATCGCGAAATGTCAGTGGGATTGTTGGTTGGTTATTATGCGAAATACAATTATTGTTGTATTCACATTTATATTTTTGATAAAAATTTACAATACTTTAATTAATGGTATATTCGGAATTATAAGAAGTCATAAATAGTGCATCAGTAATTTTTTTATTCACTTTCTTAATCTTTTCAAAACAATTTGAAATGGACATCAACTGGCGACTCCGCCAATTTTTTACGGTAAGTCGTTTTGGCGAACGCGCATGCAAGATTTCCTTTTATGGCGGAATGTTACTATCTTTGGAGTAAGAGAACATTCACGAATGTTTACTTTTCTGGGCTTGCGCTGAAGAAATTATCATGTCCGACAATTTTGTTATATCAAAGGTAAAAATAAATTTTGATTTAAGAGCAATTAGATCAAAAGACCAATGTGAGAGAAATATTTTTTCCATTTCTTAAAATAAATAATGTGTATTTTACCATTTCAGCTCAATGAAAAAAAAAGCACTGCTTCCAAACACCAGGACTTCAACACACGTTTCACAAATCGCATTGGCATCTTCAGGAGGTGAAGTAGACTACTTTAATCTTGGTTGGTTGGTGAGCAATGTGTTGCAGTTCTGGTGATTGAAGGCAGTAGTTATTCGTTATACATCCATCAATTGGATCATCCTTGGGTTGTGAGTGAATTCAAAGATTATATCTCATTTTCTCTGACTATTTATATTCTCTAGAACAGCAATTATAGATTCTCAAATTTCGGTTTCAGGAAATCTTGCGTATAGCAAGGTTATCGTTCGCCTAGTACTTCTAATTTACCAGTTTCTTGAGCAGTTTTTTTATTCATATCTATATTTCAATTCAAAATTGAAATTAAATTTTTTTTCAAAATTTTTTATTGAAGGCAAGTTATATTATATTATAGTTCACTACAGTGAACTATAGTTTGGTGAATAAATATACATGTTATTCAGATATGAAACAAATGCTTCTTTCTTGCAAATTGAAACAACATTGATGGTTATTTTGTTTGAAAACGTCCTAAGAACCAATTTTTTTCAATAAACCACGGATAATTATCAATTTGACATGACAATAGGATGTAAGACAAGAAGCTAATCACTTGGATGAAAAATAGTGTTATTGTTGACAAAATGGTTTGAGACTTTCGCGGCTGAGGTTTTTTAATGTCACTGTTTTTTGAGTTTGAAAGCCGTGGATTTTTGGAATGTCTTCTTCTTTGAAAGAAATTCCAAAAATCCACGGCTTTCAAACTTGAAAAACAGTGACACATTGTTATTGTTGTTTGCAATTGTTCAGCTTCTGTATAGCTTTGGAAACATTTTGTCTTGTCTCGACACAAAGTTATCTTCAATATTTATTTCCAGGTATATCAACGGTCAGACACCCCAACCTCCTCCCCCACCCTATACTGCCCCATACGAACAATTTCCAGGATGTAGAGATTTGAATGCCTTACACGCTGCCTCACCGTACGGACTAACACAATGCCCTGTCCATCGTATTCAGTCATGTGCTTGCATGCAACCTATCAAAGTAGAGGTAAGATCCCAAATTCAACCAATTCAATACTTATGGTCTATTTTAGAAGATTCAAAATAGTTTGAACAGTAAAATTACTAGAGCTTTTTAATGGATATGTAGGAAAAAGAAAAATAACTGAAAATACCTGTTTAATTCAAATGCCTTGTATGAATTTTTATTCCGGCAACATCTATCGCGTGATATTAGCTAGAAAAGTTTTTACTAATTATGACGAAAAAGGTATATTTGACTGTATTAACGAATATGCTTTTATTATTATTCCCCAGCAAACGTTTTTATGAAATAAAGCATTTTGCAATGTATCATTCAATCATACATAATTTGGTGGTTTGGTGGATAGTATTATTTGAAAGTGTTTGGCAATGTTTCATGGTGACTTTTATCAGATCGGACTTCCATTGTCTAATATGATTCTACTATGATTCACCTTGCAAGGAAGAGAAGCCGTCGCAATCAGTGGTTTAACTTTCCTACATAAGAGGATTCTCGGAAAGGATAAGAAGAATTAAGAAGTACAACATCAGAACCTGCTTCAGATCCAGAAACACCATTCGTGGTCACCTCTCGATAACGAGGCCCAGCTAATGCTTATCTACTGCAATTCCGAAAATTGTATTTACCGTATATCCTGTTAGTGTGGGAAATCCTATATCGCTGAAACTGTCCGCATTGTCGAGCACAAGAAACACACACACAGCGAGGAGAAACCAACAAATTCGGAATAGCGGAGCATGTTTGTACTCATCAACATAACATCTAGTGATCCCAAGCTGAAATCATCCACAGGAAGGACCACTGGTTAAAGAGGAAATTCAAAGAAGCTGCATAGTTGGTGTCTAACGTCGTATTCAGCCATGCTAGTAGAGATACACAATATTAGGAAACCTGTAATCAAAACGGTCGACTCACGCCAAACCCGTGGACCTTAAAGAGGGAAAAAAGGATTGGTCAAAACGCTTGAATAATCTATAAATGGTCATCTTTCGGAGGATCCGGTCATCACTAACAATCAAAACGTTGTGAAATAACTTGGTTTGAATTTTTCAAAAATTACATTTTTTTTTGCTTCATTTCAAATTAATTTTAATCTTTTTGTTTTTCTTCACTATGTAATAATTTTCATTTTATATCTTGATTAATCTTTTGCTTGACATACACACATTTTCTCTTAATCGAAAACATTTGGAGATTAATTTTTTTATATCTATACCACATGTTATATACAATATTCTCTTTGTCATTTTGTTGTGGCTTGAAAATTAACTGTAAAACAGCTTAAGTGCTTTTTGAAATTGAATTGTCAGAGTCAATGTTCACTTCCCACTGAAAATTGAACACCCTTAGTTTCTTTTGAAATTTTTTTTTGTAAATCTGTAATATTCAGCAGATAGATTGGATAATTCATTCTATAATTCCATAATAGTAGGCACTAAATTCTCAGAAATATTACCGTAAAACGAAAATATTGTTGTCAAGTTGTGATTCTATATATTTTATCATCTTTTTATCTCATCTGTTTGATATTATTTCTGTACGCCACTGCAAGATACAGGTCAAGGCAAAAACGTCAGTCATTTCTGAGAATTTAGTGCCTACTATTTTGGAATTATAGTATAGCTAGGTCCGTGACTAGTGCGCTTTTGATATATTACATTCCAGTTATATTTTCCTTTTGCCGTTTTATAAGCTATTATAATTTTTAGGCAGATCAAGTATAGGAAGGAAAGCATTTTACCAAGAAATATTAGAATCATAACAATTATATATAGAATAGTCTGGGAAAAATCTGCAAAGTTCTGAAATTGAATCTTGATATATCGTCCTACTTGATCATTTTTTTTGTTCTGTTTTTGGAAAGCGGAAAACGAATTGTCTTACTGTGTTGGAAAGTGATCTATACTAGACTCGAAAATTTGTATCTGCCTTAGGATGAGGAATGAATAATTTAAATAAATTTAGCACTTCTCGTTCTTCACATTAAGAAAAAAAATGGTGTCTCGAAAATACCGTAGTATCTAATTCAGAACTTGTAATGCTACTTTATGTTAGCTGTGGATATAAGCTGAGTGGATATAATATATAGTGGATATAAGCTGAGGCTGCGAATGCTAGATACCAACAGTATACAAATTACATTATGAGATGCCACGGTATCAAAGACACCATTCTGGCAGGTCACGATGAATTTTTTGGTCTTCATCTACAAGTGACCCGAGGAAAAAAACAATCCTTATACAGGAGTTCGATCCATTGTATTGAAAAGAAACACATCGAGCCTTGCTCATGGACAATAGAAGTACCTGCGACTTTAAAAAATTTCTCAATTTTCTGTTCATTATCATCTGTTATATGGATACTCCAATATATTACTTCGAAATAAAGTTATACATTTTCAAAGAAATACATCCTGATTGGTTTGCAGATGGTTTTGCTTTAGTTTCAATAATTTTGTCACTTTTGAGTCTAACTAAATTTTTTATATAAAACTCCTGAATTTAATCATCAAGTTGCAAATTGTGTTGCAGAGTATGTCGCCGGCGGGGATGTCACCCTCCTACCCCCACTCGGAACCATCTCCGGACCCCCTAGGTAGCCAATACTTGATCAACAGAATGCCGAGGCCTCCATCTAGCAGTCCCCCGCTCACCCCGCGGCCATCTTTGGGCCCGCCTTCGACGATGATGGGCCAGTTGATGGGGGCCCTGAACAACAGCGCCATCTTGGACGACCTCAATATCAACGTGGAGTCCTTGCAGGGCGGCTTCGAGTGCAACGTTGAAGAATTGATAAAACACGAACTGAACATGGAAGGTAGTTTGGATTTCAATTTCCCCAATCAACAGCAAGGGGTTGTACCTTCACAAACGGAATCGCATTCGGGGATGACGAATACCCAACCCAGTGCACCCCCACCTTCGTACTCGACCACGGCGACGACGCCATCATGGGTGCATTAACGTAGGATTTCAGGTTAGTTTTACCATTACTTTAAAAGAGGATAGTGTTAGTTCATGTTTTGTCTGTGAACTGTTATTTAGTTATTCATTGAGTGCATGAAAGTGGCTAATTCAATAAAGCTTTTAGATTTGCGACTTGATATATCTACTTCATCCGATTACTTTCCCATCAGAAAGTTTCAAAGAGCAGGATCAACCAATTAGAAAACTAATTGCCGTAACTTAGGTCTGCGTCAAAATAGGCAAATAGTAGTTTTAGAGCATATGTACCAAAGCCAAATGGTTAAGAGTAGAAAAAAAAAAAAGAGAAAATACATGAAAAACAATTCCATTGAAAATAGTAATTTCAAATAATTTCATGTCAGTCAAGTGCAGAAATTAATACCACTCATCGTCTGACCCCCGATAGACCGGCATAGGAATATTAGCTCCCCGTCATTGGCAGGTCCAAAAACCACATATGACCGAATTCTCCGTACAGTATCAGGCATGGCTTAGACCTTGAGTTCGCTTGAGTCGTTAATTGTATATGAACCGTTACAAACATCAGCCTTAAGTCCGATTGAAGTTAAACTCTCCACTTAGGCGGCTTGGAGCTTTTATGCTTAACTTTAATAAACCTAAACTAGCGTTACGTGTGCGGTAGGGACTGAGAAGTACTACTATAACAATTTTACCTACAAATAACAAATTATAACAGATATTCATATACCTACAACACTCAACCTCTCGTCCTTGTGATAATTTTACTTCCTAACAAGAATCTGAATTTGTATCTGTATCTGTAGAGAAGGGAGGGTGAGTGTAGACTTACAGCCCTTAGGCCACATGTGACCCATTGTACATCCTCTCGAGGAGATGTCCTCCTTGGTCATCGTCCATCCTCTCTTTTCCAGGAAGGTGGGCAGGTCACTAGGAGACATCTCCTTTATATTGGCAGGTGTAGGCCGAGACTCGCCGAACAAACATTCTCTTTGGCAACCTTGAGGTGTTTCACGGTGGCCTCCGCGAAGGTTTTGGAAGGTGCAGCGACATTACAGTTGTTGCGCGGCTTCTTCAACCTTCTTGGGGTTCCCTCCGTGGAGGTGCACAAGTGAGGGAGCTTTCCTG
>WOGP01008987.1:0-10944 GCA_015342065.1 Leptinotarsa undecemlineata | reverse complement strand
TATTGTGTAAGTTTGAAAATGTCTATATAGGTATAAAACAGGTCCATAGTGGTATAAAACATAGAAATTTTCATTTCTCTTTTCATTATGATCTCCTACCACGTAGTAACGGCTACATCTATCAATTTATCAGTCAGTATTATTTTCTTCAGTTGTTTTGCTATTTCCAAAAAACTATCTTTAATTGCATTTAGAAGCATGTATTCTTCAAATAATTAATTGATTAAAGTTCAACTTTCAATTTCTATTTTATTTCATTTTATATTATCACATCATAAAAAACTTGGTGCCATAAGAAATGCCTAAATATTTAATGTACTTTCTATGTTTCTATGTTCTATGTGGTTTTTTACCACTTTAATTTGTAACTAACATTACTGCAGTTTAGTCATATAAGGACATTTTGAAACTTATACATTAAACTAACAATGGTTGATTACATGCCAGGTTATCCGATTTCCTTTTCAATGCCACAGATAAGATGGACAAGTTGGAAAAACCTGGACTTTATAAGCTCAAGTGTCCGGAGTGTAATAGTGTTTATATGGGATAATGTGGTCGAAATTTCCAAAAAACGGTATGCTGAACATGAAAGGTCCTTCAAACTGAGAAAAAATGATTCGACGTTTTCAAACCATACCTTGGCATGCAACCACAAGTTCCTGAATCTAATTCGTATATTTTGCACTATGCAAGGAAGGGTTACAAACTCAATTATTCAGAATCCTTGGAAATTAGACAGACACAAACATTGCGGGTGCAACCTGTTAAATGATCAAATCGATTTAGTTTACTCACCGGTTTTCAAATTAGCATACCCGCATTGTAACTAGTAAACAAGATTCATGTACTCAATCAAACCAAGTACCTCTATTATTATCTTGAGGGGTGCTATAAGGGCTAATGTAATCAACCATTGTTAGTTTAATGTATTAGTTTTAAATTGTCCTTATAGGACTAAACTGAAGTAACGTTAGTTACAAATAAAAGTGGTAAAAAACATAGAAAGTTCCAATTCTTTTTCTTCATTATGATCTCCTACCATGTAGTAACGGGTACATCCATCAATTTATCTAATGTTCTGTTATTAGATATGATGTCATGTATAAAGATTTTTTGAATAAAATAACCCGCAAAATTAAATTTTTATATACATATATTGCTTAAGCCATATAAATAATTCTGTTTCTGATTTCAAATGTTGAATATTTTATTTTAATTTCCAAATAAAAAATATCACATAAATACAATACCTGGATGAGAGAGGAGAGTTCAATTTTTTGTTTAGCTTCAGGATGGAGATCAGTCAAAATCAAACTAAGGGCTGACGCTTCCGGTACCGTTCTGAAAGCTCTTAAAAAGTTACCAGGCTGACAAGGCTGATTTGGAGATGAAGTGTAGAGCATATGAAAAAGAAAACCCAATTCACACGATAGACAAAATTCCTTAGAACACAGATGCGACAACAGGGCAGCTCTCAGAGGTTCGGTGTAGTAAAGTACCTGAAAAAATAGTAAAAATTCTGTCATTATACATGAAGAACGGGACTAAACAGAAATATTTTACAGCTAGAGTTTGGAATGAAAAATGATTCTTGTAAAAGAAATTTTATATCAATACTCTTCAATTCATTATGTAAGGTGTTTCCTGTAAATGAAATCTATTTCAGTTTCTATTATGAATGAATGACTAATAAAAAGTGATTATGTTATTTCAATATTCGTCGAGGGAAGTAGACTTTAAAGATACTTTTTCTTATGGTTTGTTTATGAAAAGAATATTTGTCATACAACTACTTTCACATAAACATTGAACTATACGAGAGGAAAAAGCCCTTGCCAAAAAACAAATTTCATATAAACATTGAATTGCACGAAAACCACTTTTACCCTATCAATGTGTATACATATTATCATCGCGACTAGAGCAGAGTTGTCTCTTTCAGTAACATAAACTTCTAATGTTATGAAAGAAATAAGTACAACATTGAGAATTATAGTGTTCAATGTAAGTGATATTTTATATCAATAATCTTCAAGTCGTGTAGCTTTCCTAAAGGAACAGATATCATCTAAAGATGATATCTGTTCAATTCCATAGCAAATTTCAAACTGAATGGTAAAAAATAATGTTTCTGTCATTCAACAGTCAAATGAAAGTAGTTGTTTTGAAAAGTTTTTTTTTTTTTAGCTTGTATCTGAAAGAAACTTTTTATGTATGATCTAAATAACTTCGTATAGATTCTTTATTGTAATTACTTTCTTTGTTTCTTTTTCACATTTTTTATTTGATTATGGTGAAGTAAAAAGTCAAATCATTCATGGAAACACTACATAAATGAAATAGTTTTGATGTGATATTTTATTACACGAAACACTATAATCTTTAATAATGTACTTCGAAGTTTCGGGACACTTGTCATATCTCTTCGCCTGCACCGTTTTCAACAATATCGTGTAATTCAATGTTTATATGAAAGTAGTTGTATCTGTAGAGTAGGGAGGGTGAGTGTAGGTCAACAGCTGGTGTAGGCCAAGACTCGCCAAACACACAATCTCTTATTAACGATAACTCCGGACACTCGCATAGGACATGCCTGACAGTTTCATCATCCTTTTCACACATCCCGCATAGAGGTTGTTCCACTAGCCCCATATTATGGAGGTGTTTCCTTAGTTGACAGTGGCCAGTCAGAAACGAAAGTAGTTGTTTCGAAACAACATTTTCCTTTAGTGTAATTCAACGTTCATGTGAAAGTAGTTGTTTCGAAACAGTTTTTTATCTCAGTTTGTATCTAAAATTCCTGTGCATGATCTACACATCTTTGTAAAGAGATTTTTTTGTATTTTTCTTTTTCCTTTCTTTAGAAGTTGGAAAATAATAATGATGATAGTTTAAATCAAACTAAGTATATATGTACTGTAAAGTTAATGCATGGTCATAAGAGTATTATTTTTCTCAGAAGCAAAAAACTATGACAGTTGCTTTCAAGACTAAATAATCTCAAGTTATATTTCCCCAACTTCAAATAATGTCTGGATCTACTTTTTTGTATCCCGTTAGGTAAGCACATAAACATTTATTCTCGTTATTTACCAAAAATATGCTGTGCACATGTTGTTAAAAATTAATATTTTCGATACTTTCATTCGAGTATGAAGTATGGTAATTATTAATACAGATGCGCGAAAAAACAAGTTATCAGTATTGTTGGATCCCTAGAATCTTGCAGATATCAATTCAAGTATCAATCAACTCTACTAATCTTAAAATTGCATTTCAAGATTGAGCTCAGTTTAATGAGAAATTAATTTTATGAACATTTTCAGTTTTGGAAAAAAACAAGTTGGGCTCAACAGTGAAGCAAAAATTATTTTCCTTAAGGTAGACTATATAATCATGATATTTCGAAATATTACTGAAAAAAGTCGTTCGTTTCGATGAATTATTACTCTCTGCAATATTTCAGGAAGATTCAACTTATTTGAACAAAAATCTTTTGTTTGAGGTTATACATAATAAATTATGTTTATTCACAAATTCATCTCAGATAACTCTGGAAGGTACTTTGGATAAATATATTGTACTTAGGGCAATAATATTATTACTTTCTGTTATTTATATTTGCAAGTAAGAAAATATTTAGTTTAATAAAAAAATACCGAAGTAGTTAAACATTCCTAAAAAAGATACATTACCTGAAAAAAAAAATTGTTCTCACGTCAAATTTCATTAACTGAAGAGTATGGTTACCCTAAAATCTCAATTTGCCTAAGGTGGTGACACACATTTTGTCACTGCTCGGGAATGGGCAGATTGAGCCTCTTCGCAAAAACTAGCGATGAGACCTGGGGTGTAAAACCCCGACATGAACTTACAGAACCCTAAAAATATGTCACGATTCGAGACCTCAGCTTAGCAATACTTTCCAGCTCTTGAAAACATAAGTTATATGTTTTGTTTACAAAACATTTCTTTGAAATAAAATTGGTTCAATATTCCAACTAAACACTACCCTTCTTTACATAAAATCAAATCAATTAAAATGGCTGCAGATTGTGAAATATTTTTCCAAAGTCTATACAGAACCAAATGTTTCTTCGTAGAAGAAAAAAATATTTTACTGAAGAAATGTTACTATTTGTTTCGAAAGTATTTTTGTTTTATGTAATTCAATATTTATAAGAAAGTAGCTGTTTCAAGAGGGCTTTTTCTTCTAGTTTGTGTCTGAAAGTTACTTACACAAAATTGTTGTTTTTGACACATGTTTTAATCATCAAGTGATCATCTTCAAGTTTAATCTTTCTCTTGTTTGTTATATATGTATACAGTTGTGGAATTGTCTGCAGTGGTAGTGCGCCCGACTCACGATCGGAAGACCGTGGGTTCGGTTCCTGCCTCGACCAGATATTTTTCTCAAGTGAATTTATCTGCTTGAAGCTGGGATTATTTTGCAACAATGTTAGGAATCACATGTTAAAAGGTAAAACCTCGTTAGTCCTTAGCTCACACAAGTTTCTCATCTTCTGAGAGTTGTCGTTCGTATGGGGACGACAGCTGATGAACGAAAAAACAGATTTTAAACAGTTAAGTACCTGTCTTAAGTGTCCGATCTATGTTATACTGTGGACCGTTACTATTGTTTTATATAATTTTCACATTTTTTAATTATGTCTTATATCATGTAAATGATCGAAAAGACGAATAAAGTTATTTTTATTATCATCATTAAATGATTCCTTTCTACACAAATTTTGTCCAACTTCGACATCTTACCCTGTTCAAAAGTTAAGGGAGTACTATTTATGTCCGCATTATATGTATTTTGTAGTTGCTTATTATATAAATGAAATATATAGTATCATAATCATTAGTAATGTTTTGTGGTCATAATAGCAAATATTCAATCCAAGATATAGGTAAACTAGAGCAAACCCTGAAAAATGTGACGACCTTGAATGAATTCCCTTCTTTATGAAAATTCAATGCCAAAATCAGTGTGTATGGAATGAATAGTTTGTTAATTTCCTACTGCTCACTTTTTACTAACCTGTATCATAGCGTTACAGTAAGCATTTGGCAAGGTAGCTTCCAGACCAGAAAAACCACTTTTATTGTAGTGATCGAACTGAAAATCATCTGTCCCCAACTTGTTGTACCTTAAATCAATTTTTCTATATCGCTTCGGAATGGCTATGAATGAACCATTATCTTCATGGTGTTTAGGACTTTTAGCATTAGCAGCAAAAGGTGAAGTGTAACCATTTTGGCAAAAGTGATAGGGTACCTAAAAAATAATTGACGAGTAATATTGGACTCTGTGCTGGCAAGTCTTATAAATCAAGTATGAATCACAGAATGGTTGAGAAATTAGTATAAATTGAACAATGGAAATGTACAAGCAAATATCATTGTGAAACATATGAGTGAAAACATTTGAGTAGAAATAATAACTGATTAGAAATCAAAATACCTTTAGGTGAATAAGACAATCAGAAGCTTGTGACCTTATAATATTTCATCAATGAATTGAAAAACCAATAGAAGTAGATTATGTTGAATGTTTTTTACCTTACCCTTTCAAACTGTAAAGCTTGCATATATAACTGATACCATTACTATATAAATTGAAAATAATAAAGTGATGCAATCGAATACTAATAGACAATTTTATGTGGTTGACTATTATGAAAAATACTGTCTTGCATGCCAAATATATAACTGCAAATGTCAAAAAATAAAATTCACAGTTGTGTTCCACGTTACTGAAAATGAAAAACTGAAATATTTTTCAATAAAAAAAAAATAAAAAGTGAGTACTTTTCAATACTAATCGTTTATTCTAACAAAATAACAAATTATTTCAGTCTATAATCACCCAACTAGAAAAAACTATTAACAATTCTTTGTGTTTTCAATCTGCTTGAAACATAACAATTCCTAAATATAGATAGTAATGACAAATATCTAACAGAAATAAACAGCTTTTAACTTATCGAGTCTCACTTGATTTCTCCTAGTTGTTTTGGGGTTTGGGGCATAGCCAATAGGACCCTGCATTTTCATTGTGCGCAGAATCTCAGGATCAATGCCCGCTGAATGTCTGAAAAGTAAAATTGAATATGAACGTTTGAGTTAACCAAGATTTGACTGTCAAATGAATCTAAGTATTGAACAAATTAAAAGTTCTGTCATGTTGATATGCAGGTTGTGCCACTTGTAAACATTTTTCCACCGTATACCATTGTCAACATTTAAAGTGTTTTTGAGCACCTAATTCTATTTTTACACATTGGATACAAATTCTAACTTGTATCCCTCTCACCAACAAACTGAACATGCTAAACAACTAAAACTGTTAACATATGTTCGAAACGAGTGTACCGTCATAAAAAAAAATAAAAAAATCGTTGATCAAACTTCATATATGTGTGTGTGTATGTTAATATTTATATGTGTGTATATATGTCTACACCTATCCTAGAAATGAGCAAACCCATCAACATTTCACCAGAAATAACTCTCAACTACATCAACCTTATAGTAGATTGACAGTATCAAGTAAACCCCATGTGCTGTGAGGTTAAGCTATATAATAAGCTTAGTGAGGACATTAAATCTTAAAATATCAATGCCTTCAAAAGGCGACTCAAGATTTTTCTACTGAAAAAAGCATACTACTCTCTCGATGAGTTTCTCCTTGAATCATAATTTGATTGTACCTTATTAACTTTTTTTATGTATATTCTACGTTTTATATTGACTTTTTCATGTGTTTGACTTGTTGAATCAGAAAGTATTTTATGATGATGTTATGTTTTTTTGTCTAATGTGATTGTGAATTAAAATTGATTCAATAAATGTTTGATTGATTGATTGATGGTTTATACTATTTACACTACCTTTTCGTTAATAAGTACATTTATGTATTTATTTAATATTATTGACTGAGCATTTGTTAATAATTGAAAAATTTTTCTGTCTGTTTCTTATTTTGCATTTTGACTTGTTGACGAACTTTGTGTAATGATTAATAAGTACATTTATATTTTTCAACTTTTTTTTGTCTCAATGGCTACTCTGGTTATCAGCTTCGTGTTCTGGGTAGGCAGTGTTGATGGCTATTTGCAGTATGTCAGCCATATAAAGTTACAGAATCACATTATTATTATTACTAAAAAAGTTGACAGGGTCAACAGAAAACCAAATTTGATTGTTCATATATAATTGTGATAAAGTATACATTTTCTTGCAAAGGCAAGTTTGTAGCAGGAGACATGAAGTTTCTACTTCATTCTGAATAAATTTCCCAATTTTTGTTGATCGAGAACAATTTGTTTGTAGGAGGAGCATTTAAAAAAAATCAATAATAACGTAAACAGTAACAAAAGATAACAAATGAATATTCCAGATAGAACATTGAAAATTATGAATATTAGTAATGAGATCAGAATATTTACCTGTAAACAAAATTATAATGGAAGAAACAAATATTTTTTCACATTCATTTTGAATTTCAAATTGCCACATTTTTTTATTGTATTTGGCATTTCATTGTATAATTTTATTATACTGAATGGATAGTTCACCTATTTTGTGTTAATTTTGATCAATGCTAAATAAATTATTCGAAATGTAGACTCAATTATGGGGAAAAACTTAACCAGAACATGAGGCTAATTGCCATAGTTGTCAATACTGATAGAGAATTCTGAAATTTGAATTTGAAAAGATTCTTATTTTATCTGATTAACGAGGAATATTAAAATTTGAGGTTTGATGAATTGAAAACACAGGACTTTGTGCTCTTTGAGATTTTCGATCTATATGTTCAGAACTATCTAACGGTTGAGTTTTAAAAATCTCCAAATACCAATTAGTAGCTCTGTAGCTTTTCATTCGAATAGGGCAGAGATCTCAAAAAATTATGCTGTGCACAAAATCATGAATACTTCATTCTTCAAATCAAATTAGACAAGTTTTCATTGTTATATAGTTATGGGATTATTTTACTATTTATATAAACCTGCTAGAAGCAGTTATTTGGACTATACTGGATTTGTAGAAATGACAACATAGGATTTGTATCTATGTTAATTTCCTTACAAAGATATGTAGATCATGCACCGAAATTTCTTTTAGATAGAAAAACCGAAAGAAAAAACCCTTCGAAATGGATCGTACCTGATCACCATTGGTAAGACGAGATGCTGAAATCAGAAATATGAATCTTAACTGAATTCTCAAAATAACATCCAGTATGTATATTCCTGTAGAGTACCACATATGACATCTGGACATTTAATTCTTTTGACATATGTCAAGCTTGTTACAATTTGAGGCAAAAGTTTCAATTTTGGGTTTTGATAATGAAAAAAAAAATCCGAAAGGTTGACTTACGACAGCTGAGTGCAGAATTTTTTTTATTGATTTTTTTCAATTTGTAGGCAAAATACAAGTTACTGATTAACTGAACTTTTTAGTAGTTTATATAACGCAGTAACTTTTCGGGGTGAACTTTTCAGTTTGTCTTTCATTACACTTCTACAGATTATCTAGTGATTTAGCTTTGTTAATTCTTCAGATTATGAAAGGTTATATACCCAAGAAGTATTCTCTTTTCAATGTATAATCTCATTATCAACTCACCTATAAACTTTTTGAGTAAGATGTGGTGGCCAGTAAGAAGCTAGCTGTATCTCAGCAGGAACTATTGGCATAGGAATGACTGACAAAGGTGTATTGTAGTCTTCAATGCCAAAACTAGGATAAGATGTTGGAGCATCAGGCATTTCACAAGGTCTCGAGTAAGTATTGACAACAGGTTCTGCTCCAGTAGAGAATACATGAATATGGCCTGTGTTGTCTCCACAAGCCATAGCTTGACCATTTGTTGATATGTCGAACGTAAGACACAGGGCTCCTTGAATACAAAAATTTTTCATAAAATACCTGCTTTATATATTGGGCACACATTATTTAAAGTATGAATAATGAAACTTTTATTACACAAGCAAATACAAGACATATAACATAATCTTAAGTGTTAAGAACTCACAAGAATTCGTCGGGAAAATAGAAAATGTGAGGTTGCGAGAAGGAGATATCTTAGTATCCTTTGATGTATCTTCGTTATTTCCAAGTGTATAAATAAGTGTATGTTAATGAAATGAGTAGTGAAATAGTCGAAGAGTACATCCGGCTTTCCAAAATTTACGTGGAACAAAATTGCTTCCAGTTCGCCAACTGTTTTTATAGGCAATATGAGGGTACGGCAATGGGAAACCAGTTATCTCCTTTCATGGCTAATTTGTTCACGGGCAGATTTGAAATGGAGTCAAGGAAAGAGTTAGATTACTTTCCACGAATCTGGATCCGATACGTGGATAATGTATTTGACATTTTCGATATGAATAGGAGTAAGGTAGAGAATTTTGTATTTTGCCTCAACAACAGATTTGCGAGTATAAAATTCACGTATGAAATTGAAAATAACGAAGAACTACCATTTCTGGATGTACTAGTTATTAAAAATGTCGATGAGGGTCTAGAGTTTGATGTATATACAAAGAATACGAGCACTTTCAGGTATATTCCTGACAGCTCCCATCACTGCCCACATAAAAAAATGGCGGGACTACAATTTCTTGTCAATAGACTGATCACATTTCCCTTGAGCAAAAAAAAGTATATCAAAAAAGTATTCCAGTACGAACTAACAACTTGGTATGTTCGATAAAAGTATGAATCTGACTAGAAAGTCACCTTCCTAACTTGGTATTTGTGATTTCAATGTGAAGTTGACGTTTTCCATCACTTCTTACTTTGCGCTCTAAATTGCTATTCATAATTAATAACGAGAAAAATTATGTCATTCGAAACAATATGGAAGTTTCATAAATATTCATAATTTTCGATATATTCTAAAATCTTGAAATAACATAAGTATTGTGAATAAGGTAAGTTTCCAGACTGTATTCAATTGTTTTCCAATTTATGAAGATCCCTAACGTAGTCGGTACTTTTAAAACGTAGTCGGTACTTTTAAAGAATTCATTAAGAGAATTCAGTAACTTAAGGATATTTAAACTTTCACGGCCGGAGATAACTGCGTCAAAGCTATTTTCCAGCTTTTTTGGCCGTGGTCTGTAGGTTTTCATGGCTGATGTTTCGTTTACTACTACATTAGAAATTATCAAAGGCGATGAGGTAACTGTCGAAGTGCTTGAGTAGGAGAATACAGTGAACTGCTGAGATGGTATTATCATTGTATCAACCGCTATTGTGAATATGAGATTGATCTATTCTGGAACGATGTTGTTCACTAAGTAACATCTGATCCTTCATTGGAATCGCACGTTGAAAAGCAAGACCTTGATAAATTTCACATATAGCTGGTAGGTGTACTTGAAAACTGGCTATAAATCAAATCATCTAAAGGAACAATTAGTTCAGGCCAGTCTCAACTCCCTACACTGAAGGTTAATAGACTGATACTTATATAATAGGGCCTCCAAACAAGGAATTATTTTACTTTCTTTCTGAATTTCTTTTCATTATATATTCGCCTTAAAATGATGAAAAGGTGATTAAATAACATCTTGCTATTGAAAATAATAGAATTTTGTGTAAGGGCCAGAGTAGGTGTTGGAAGGGAAATGAAGTAAGACTAACGTGTACTATACATCCAATAAATATAACCCTATTTCTTGCACTAACAACTGAACATGAAGTAACCTCTACAATAATGTCACTAAAAAATCTAAAATCGGTTGGCTTTGACGAAATCCCGGTAAAACTCTTGAAATATGTTGCACGTGAACTATCAACACCCCTAACAATTATTATAAATATGATGCTTAATAAAGGAATATTTCCTGACAAATTAAAAATAGCTCATATAAAAGCAATCTTCAAAAAGGGTGACAAGGATCAAATAAAAAT
>WOGP01008986.1:0-10944 GCA_015342065.1 Leptinotarsa undecemlineata | reverse complement strand
ATATACTATGTAAACCTGACTTGTCCAAAACTGTTATGTTTTATTGGCGTAATAAATTTCTATTCTATTCTATTCTATTCATAAAATATGTGAACCGGAACACCTACAAGAAGAATTGGATCATCTTCAAATGGTTTTAAGATCGAATGGGTACAGTGTAACTGAAATCAACAAGGCCATGAAACTAAAGACTTCCACAAGTCAAAATAGGGAGAAAACTAAAACGGTTGCACATGCATTTCCACCGTACATCCCTAGGGTTACAGACAGAATCAGAAAAATCTTAGGGAAGCATAAAATAAAAACAGTGTTCAAGCCCACCCGGAAAATACAACAAAGCATGAGATCTGTGATAGACAAAAGAGATCCCCTGTCAGATGTGTGGGTTATATATTCGAGTATTTTTCTGTCAGTTGAAATCTGAAGTGAACATTCTGTGAATACTCAGCGGTCTCTTTCGATTTTTTCTGGGATCTCTATCAGCCAATTCCACAAAATACAAACAAACTTGAGTCAATCACATGCTTGAATTCCTTTACAAGAAAACTCTAAACTTGACGTGATCAAAGTGTGGAAACAAAAGACAATTCATAAAATCTTTATCAATCCAGATTTTCCAAATTTCACTAATATATTCAAAGATATTTTCTCCAAGATATTTTCCGTAGAGAAAGTAGTTACTTCAGAAATATTCTTCTAATTTGTGTCTCAAGGAAACTTTGTGGTATTCTATATATTTTCTTATAGATATTTTATTGATGTTTGTTATTTTTTTATTATTTTTGCCATTTTTCATTAACAATGAAGGAATTGAGAAACGAAAATTATCCGGGAATTTTTTTTTTACAAATATTTACCTGTGTTTGGAAATGTGTCAAAATTTTCCTTCTAGCATCAAGTACTTCGTTTTGTTTTCCAGTTATAAGAAACGTTAAAGATTGGTCTTTTGCATGCGATATCTCAATGTGGGCTCCAGTTTCTCTCATAATGTTACCGCATATATGGTTAGATTCACCTTCTCCAAATTTTTGGCCATCCAGTCTTCGTTCTTCATAAGGAACTCTGAAATGATTATATAATAAACTTACACAATATAACTACTTTGGCAATTGTTAAGAAACTTGTCTTGATGACAATTTTGGGCCTTTTAATAAACTGTATGTTTAAGAGTAGTGCAACCCATTCATCACAAAGGTCTCTCGCATCAAAGCCGCAGGAATCAAAAATAATGATAAAAACTTATATTTCCTTCAGAGACAGTATTTATAAAAATTGTAAAGCAAAATCAAAAGGCAATTCAAAATATATTATAAATATAATACATGATAACAATTATACTTTTTTACACAATTTACTTTATTTAAGACATGTTTACTACACGGTAGCTTCATCAGTTGGACTGATGTCTTTTATATAACACTAGGTAATTACAAAACTTTTATCAGATAAATAATGAATTCTGGTTAAAAGATGTGGATTTTGAAAAACAATTACATTTGCAATATTACATATAGAAAAAAAGTTATTTATTAAATATGATAATTATTCACTTCACATTTTATAGTAAAAATTAGTTGGATACATTTTTAATTATGACAAAATATGTAGATTTTCATGAAAAATAAAATTTGTAAAAATAGAAACACACAAACAAGATAACCCCATAAGAATAGTATTTTCATATATAAACAGTCTGGCAAGAGAACTAGGATAATGACTTAACAAGTTCAAAAATATTACCATTTTGTCCCACGTCACAGCATCAAAAATTCGCTCACTTTAATAGAAAACTACCAAACTATGTCACACAATTCAATTTTAGTTTCATTCAATGTAAAGGCTGTTCTCTAACATACCGTACAACAAATGTGAGTCTATCATTTTGAATATATTAGATCAAGCCAGAGTAGACCATGTCACTTCTTTTGAAATTTCAACAGCTTTCGATGTAAGCTTAAATCAGAATTACTTACATTTCAATAAAATATTTTATAAACAGGATTCAGGTTTACCAATGGGCTCACCCCTTAATAATGTAATAGTGTTTATGTGAGGCAAGTGACCGAAATTTCTCAAAACAGTATGCTGAACATGAAAAATCCTTCACTAGCTAAAATTGATTCGAAGTTTTCAAACAATTCCTTGGAATGCAATTACAAGTTCTCGAATCTAAACGATGCGGAAGTTTTGCAGTATACAAGAAAGAGTTGGAAACTCAATTATTTGGAATCCTTGTAAATTCATAAACATAAGCATTGTGGATGTAACCTACTAAATGACCAAATTGACGTGATCTACTCGCCGATTTTCAGATTAGCATAACCACATTGTCACAAATTCAGGTAAATAAAGTCATTAAGGACCATCTGTTCTTTCCGGCTGTGGTTATATAGGTATATTGTATAAGGATGTACATTGTGTTTTTACAATTTATTGTATTCCTTTGAAAATGTCCTTATAGTAGGAAACTTCTTTAATGTTAGTTACAAATAAATCGTATAACATAGGAAATAATTCTCATTTTTTATGATGACCTACCACTTAGTAAAGGCTACACCCATCAATTTTTCACCTAGATTTTGAATAAATAACTAAAATACATACAATATAACTTCTAGGAAATCAGGTAACTTATAAATATTTCAATTATTGACATTTTATGAAAACAAGTTTAACAATGACGAGTGAATAATTTCTTGTTGATCTAAAAACAAGCACCACAAATACGATACTTTTCTCGACGCTCATTTCACCAATAAAGTTGGCAACTTCAGGAGATGAAGAAAACTGTTTTCTTTTTCTCTAGGCGCTAACTTTGTTGGTAAAATGCGCACCGAAAAGAGAATTGTATTTCTGGTGATTGGGAAAAGTGCTAGTTTTTTTATTTATTCTACGCCAAAAGTTATGTTTTACATTATAATGAAATTGTTCAGCATAAAAAGAATTAATAACGTTTTATTGTACTTTCTTACAAAAACAACCGAATTGTTTCTCCATTTCTCTATGGAGAAAAGTGTCAAGTGTTATGTTAACAACTATATATATACAGTATCCTACAAACATACTACAACCTTTATTCTTGTTGGCCATTTAAAAGTAAATTTTAATGTTTGCGTTTATCGATTTCCAGAGATTTCAGCAGATTTACTTTTTTTCCTTTGTGTTCTGCATGTAATATAATATGGTAGTCTTTGTTAAAATCATGGTTGTTTTCTAAAAGTAGGTAAGCTTAGGTGGAATATTCCACCTGCTGGATTCTCTGGAAAGCCATAAACGCGAACATTAAAATTTTCTTACAAACGTTCAACAAGAAAGTATTCTTCCACCATTAAACTTGTTTTCATAAAACGTCATTAATTAACATATTTATGAATTATCTGTTTTCCTAAAAGTAATTTTTTATTGTTATTGTTTTTTTAATACATCTGTGGAACAGTTTGATGTACCAATCCAACTGATGAAGGTACCGTGTAGCGAAACGCGTCTTAATTAAAATGTATATTGGGAAAATTGTATAACTATTATCATGGATAGTGTTATTAATTTTCATCAAGTAACGGGTCAGTGAATTCATAACATTATAAATATATACAGGGTGTTTCCAATTCAATCCTCACCATTGGGATCTCGGAAACTATGAGAGATACGAACATGTTTAAATCGGGGCAAAGTTGCGCATTTACCTGACTTACAACATGCCGTTAAGAAAGTTCTGAAATTCCTAGTATATCCGGAAAAAACAGAAATTTCAAAAAATGGTTTTTATTTTTTCTGGCTTTATTTTTCGACGGATTCGAAAATGATTTACACTTCCACATTGCCACTTTTTTCTGCTACATAATGTAGCAGATTTTCTACATAATGTTTTCAGAATTGCTATCCGACGTTTCGTCTTCCGGCCACCATCATCAACTTTATTTTTTCTCATGGGCGCCATATTGGATTCTTTCTGTTTTGAATAAAACCAGAATTTACCTTTTCAATGATGTACCATAAGTGATCATTCTTTTTCGAAAAATTGGAGATATTGAAAACAATTACTAGGCTTTGACTTTGATGTCTCTAAATTTGACTTTCAATTTGTTACACTCAATGACATTTTGTTATTGTACAAGTCATTGAATTTTTGGTGAAAAATGGCTTTCACGAATGAAGAAAAAAAAAAGAAATGATACAAATTTATTACATATACGATAGGAACAGTGTTAGGATATCGGAAATGTATTTAAACTTGTATCCCATAAGACGACAACCACCAAGTAAGGTTCATTTGAAAAGCAGAGGAAAAAATACGGAGACAGAATGCACCGGAAAACTAAAGAAAATTTTATCAATGAGGTATGTATGAGGTAATAGACATTGTGTCCTTTTCAATAAAAATTAATATTTTGCAGATAAACATGAACCCGGGGCAATCTACACATCAAATTTTCTCCTAAACGAATTTTTGTCATACAAGTGATTGGAGACATCTCAAAAAAGCGGTTTAAAATGTTATGAAATACACATATCTCAAAAAATTCCATCCAGGTGATCCCGACAGGCGACTAGAAATTTTAATTGGCTAATAAGAAGACCTGATTTTACTGTTTTCCTGGAAAATGTAATTTGGACAGATGAAAGAGCACTTTTACGAATTGTGGGATATTCAACCAAAATAACGAAGACATTTGGAGCATAAACAATCCTAGGTAGTTCAGAGAAATTCGATCTCAAGTGCGATTTAGTATTAACGAGTAAGCAGGAATTTACAAAGATAGGATTTTGGGTCCTTTTTTATTCAATGGAATTCTGAATCGAGAAACCTATCAAGAGTTTTTAATGTCGATTTTCGAAGACTATTTGGATGTGATCTACCTTTGGCTAACTATAACAACATCTGGTTTCAACATGATAGTACTCCACTGCACACTATCATACGAGTATCTAATTACCTGACTGAAAGGTTTGGTGATAAATGGATAGGAGATAATGGACTGGTGAAGTGGCCAGCAAGATCTCCAGACTTAAGTGTTATGGGGTACACGGAAAAATAGAGTTTATGGTCAGAGGGAATACCAAAATATTGAGGACCTTCAACACAGCATTGTTAGAGAGTTCGGAAGATTGAGGAGTAGGGAAATTAATCTTGCAGTAAATAATATTCGAAGAGGGGCACAGTTGTGTTATCATGAACAAGGCCAGCATTTCGAGCATTTGCTGTGATTTAGTTTTGTCTTTATTTAGTTAATTATTATCATTTGTTCAAAGTTCTATTTTCATTGAAAAGGACACAATATCTAATTTACCTCATACACACCTCATTTATCAAATTTTGATTGTTGATTCTGTCTCCGTATTTTTCATTAGGTTTTTTTTCAAAAGAGATTTTGATCCAATAACTTGAACATAGTTCGATGTGGTTGTTGTCTTTCGGGATACAAGTTTAAATACATTACCGATGTCCTAAAACTGTTTCTATAGTATTTGTAATAAATTTGTATATCTTTTTTCTTCATTCATAAAAGCCATTTTTCGGAAAAATTCAATGATTTGTACAATAACAAAATGTCATTGAGTGTAACAAATTGAAAGTCAAATTTAGAAACATCAAAGTTAAAGCCTATTATGATGAAATTATTTTTTCAATATTTCAAATTTTTCGAAAAAGAATGATAACTTATGATACATCATTGAAAAGGTAAAATCTGGTTCTATTGAAAACAGAAAGAATCCAATGTAGCGCCCATAAGAAAAAATAAAGTTGATAATGGTGGCCGGAAGATGAAACGTCTGATAGCAAATCTGAGAAAACTATTATGTAGCAGGGAAACACTGGCAAATGTGGAAGTGCAATTTATTTTCGAATCCTTCAAAAAACAAAGCCAGAAAAAAATTAAAACCACTTTCCGAAATTTCTGTTTTTTCCGGATATCTCCGGCTAATGGCATATTGTTAGTCAGGAAAACGCGCAGCTTTGCCCTAATTTAACCATCTTCGTTTGTCTTATAGTTTCCGAAACCCCAATGGTGAGGAACAAATTTGAAACACCCAGTATAGCAGTTTAGAAATAAGTTTTCTAGAATTATTTCAATAAATTATAAATCTGAATATTGAATTTCTTAGTAGGGGAAGTATGGTCACTCTCAAGATACAGAATATTATCAGTCCTGGCTTTTATAGAAAGAAACTGAAACCTGCTAGTAATTTTAAGATTATTCAAACTTGACATTTAGCCTAACTACAATATATTTTGAAAGATTTGTATTTCTGTTATCCTTTATTTAACCTACTTCTCTTTCATGGTTTGTGAAGAAGACTATAATATAATCTTGAGTAAGTATTCCTCAAGTTTTCGTTTGCTACTAATTGACTATGCATAAGGGTCATATCAATATTATTTCTAATGACTTATTTATGCAGACATCTGAATACCCAAGTCTTATCAATAACAAATAGTTCACAAACTGATAATGAATGTAAATATACATTTTAGAATAATCTACTGAAATGTTTCCCAGAATTTTGAAATTCTTATAAACTTGCTTATGCAGAAGTGGACGATTACTTTATCAGTATGTTATTAAAATCAGAATTAGAACTTGAATGTAAACTTTTCTTTATATGTTATCCAATGAAAGTATGAGTAAATTCAAATCAATTCAATTTTTTTTTAAATGTACATATAATATAAAATATTTATTTTCGGGAAAGAAAGGTTTTTTTTTGGATTTCTACTTCTCCATCTTGATATAAAAATGTGGGAATCTTCCAAAAACAGGAAGTAATCAATTTCAAAATTAACTTTATACAAAGAGTGTAGATTATGCTAAGAAGTAACTTTCAGACACAAACTGGAAGAAAAAAACGCCCGAAACAGCTATTTTCATATAAACATTGAATTACATGAAATAAAAATACTGTTGAAACAAATATTTTTATATGAACGCTGAATTATATGAAAAATAATCTTTCTATTCCGTCTGTTCAAAACATAAAAGGGTTTAACCAGCTTGGGTGAGAGAGATCCCCTCCTAACAGGGTTTTCTAAAACCAAAGAGTATTGTTTCAAGGTAAATTGCATTCAGGGCCTCAACAATATTGGGATACATAGTAAAGTAGCATCACTGAAAGATTGAAGAATGAGTTTTTGAAGCTTCATGCTATGAAGTTATTGAAAACTCATGATAAATGTTTCAACCAACTAAAAACTTTTTACATTATTTCATTATTTATGACCAAGCTAAATTTTTTAGAAAATAATTCAGAGAAAAAATTTATCAAAAATAAATAATTGAATCAGAAAATCCAACAAAGGGTTCGTGGAAAGTTATACAGTTTTCTCCATAGGTTACTCAATTTTTTGGAAAAATTTACTATCTTAACTGAGAATCAACGTGAATTTAGAATGGGATTTTTCAAGTAATGCAGTTATCAATTCATTTTATGGAAGACTATTGCAATATCTTAAAGCAGCAGAACACCCAATAGGAATATTTTGTGATTCAAGTTGCGCCTTTGATGTGTAAATCATGAAAATAGTTGTCTCGTAGCGTTATAGGAGTTTCTCTGAAGTGGATTACATTACTGTCAAATGGAAATCAATTCGTGAGTATCACCTATCAAGATCATAGAGGAATAAGGTACGTGAAATCTGAAAATTCTGATTTGATCATGGGTTTTGTACTTGGATCAATGCTTTTTGTTGTATACAAATGAAATTGAATCTACAACGAAGCAAGTTCACTTCACTATGTATGCAGATTACACGTCACTGATAATTTCTGATAGGTGTGATTTAAGTTTAGAGATTATGTGCAATGGCATACTAAGTATTCTTCTGGTCTGCTTCTTAATAATGAAAAGACAAATGTCATAAGAACTTATCAGAAAAGAAGTAAAAATGTTAGAATAAACCTGTAAAGAACCCCTTAAATAATGTAAGAAAAATAAATGAAACTGAAATTCATACAAATATTTTCCAAATGAGTTGAACTCTAAAATTTCTAATGTTTATTGAGGTACATATCATAACAATAGTTGATTACTTTATTATTGATTGATTTATCAAATAATAATAATTAATAGTAATAATAATTTATCGATCACTTCGGAACAGTTAGTACATGTCTAGTAAATCATGAATAATAAACACAAAGTACGTAAATGAATAAAAATATGGAAACATTACTTGCGGGAAACATTCATCAACAAATAAAACTGGATTGACAGCAAACACAACAAGTGAAAATTGACAGTCATTGAAAAATATAATAATTCATGAAAAATTAAATTTTTCATGATGATCTCCTACCCTGTAGTAACGGCTACATCATACAATTTATATAATAGTTTGATTGTAAAAGTATCCACTAATATTTCTTATGGCTAGAGTAAAATATGTCCAGTAATAAGTTAACATTGCTTCGTAATTTGATCACATTATAAAAAGTGACAGTCTGTTATAAAAATCTGAACGAGTGTTCAAATGAGAATTTTTTGAATTATTGAGTTAGTCACTCCCATGCAAATGAATTCAAAGAACAGTGGCATGGCAAATATCCTGATAGTGTATGGGTGTATGCTCAGTTAGTTATGAACAACTCAAAGTTCCTATGTACAAAAAGGACGACACATTTCATAAATACTACAGGTGCGGTCAACACGTATTTCTTTTCAAAAAGTGGTCCGCAACTTTTTTGGAACCCCAGAAATGAAAACTCCAATGAAATCTCAAATTATCGTGTTTGAACTGATGTGGGAGTCATTGTTACGATCTTCATTCGGGTTCGAAGGCCATTGAGGTTTGGAACTGTATCCTAACGTTTCGCCAGCACTAGTGGCTGGCTTAGAGGTTTATTCATCTTGATGGTTCACCAATGACTAGTGATTTCTAGTTCGTAAATTTATGTTCACTCAAGTAGGCCGTCTTATTGATGCTTTGCTAGTGGGTGAAGATGAATAAACCTCTGAAGAAGCCAGCCACTCGTGCTGGCGAAACGTTAGGATATAGTTCCAAACTATGATGGCCTTCGAACTCGAATGAAGATCGTAACAATGAAAATCTCGGCCGCGAAAGTCTAAATCAATTGATGTGGGAGTATTAATTCGCAAAATAAACATTCAGCAGACCAAACCAGTCAAATGTTTATTTCCATAAACCTATACAGTATTGGAAATTGTTAGTTTAAGTTACAGAAGTCATTAAAAAAAATAAAAGTTCAACAACACAAACAAATATGATTTCAAAAATGAATATAAGACGAATTATTTTAAAGAATAAAAGGGGTTTTGGTTCAAAAATTTTAAACAACCTTATAATTATTAATTTTTTTTTATATTCACCAACTCTACATGTAGTAAGCAACACTGAATACTGTATAAAAATATGGCAATTTCAAGGTGCTCCTCAAAATTCTCCTCTGTCATTACTAAAACACTATTAGAGTCTGTCGAATAGAGCACAGGAGGGAAAAATACTTTCAAAATGCCTCAAGACAACAAAATACCAAAATTTTAATTTGCAAGAGATTTTTCAAGACTCCAAATATTGTTTTTCTAGGAGAGATGCTAGTCGAACCATACTCCAAAAAAATTATTTCATCTGTCTTCTCCACATGCTTATTTTGTCCTATATTACTGTTTTTTAGCAATAAACTATAGTCAGCTGAATGACCTATTGGTCTAAACTGCATAGTCATCATTGAGAATTAGCTTATTTTCTTTGGTGAAAATCATCATTGATTCAATATTAGATTGTGCATTTGATACCCAACCGATGATTACACTAACATCATCGACAAAAAATCTTCAGTGTCAATACCGACAGTTAGATTATTGTGCATTTTTGGATATCCTCTGGAAGGAGTCTCTCTTTCGAAAGTCTATTAAAGCTGCAGTACCCTCGAGGTAACAGAGATTTCCTGATACATAGTTCCTTTATTTTTTCGAACCATGACCATATCAAATGCTTTGGAAAAGTCGGTGTATATTACGTCCACTTAATGATCATTTTCCAAAGCATTCAAGATATACTGGGAATTTAGCAGCAAAGTCGAAACTTGTGCATTAACGTAGGATTAACATACAATTCCTCGAATTACTAAAATCCTGTCATTCAGTGACTTCTTCACAGCAAAGGTCCAAGCTACAATGAGAAAAATAGCAGTCTAGATGATATAATAATTTTTATTATGATTACTCCAGCACTAGAAACTCATACTAAGTAATTGTAAAAAAATATATGGTAACATTAGCTTCAAGCCACTAATTCTATTATATATCTATAATTGAACCAACCTGAACACTTGAGTAATAGTGGATGATCCGACTCTCATCTTGTTGTTGCTCCACTGTCCAATTGTATTACTGCTTTGATTTGAAGGAGCTGATTCAGGTAATGCTGGAAAAAGATCATCATAACTAATGGAAGGCTCGTAAGCCGCGCCTTCTTCCATCACTGGTTGCTGCATTTTAGGAATGTCCTGATTCGTGCCAAGTCGTTACAGCAACACTAAAGAATGAAAAAACAGTTTCAAACACTTTTTGTTTAACAATTTTGATGATGTTGGAGTATATAAGGGCTAATGTAATAAACCATTGTTAATTTAATGTATATAAGTTTGAAAATGTCCTTATAGGATGAAATTGCAGTAACAATAGTTACAAATTAAAGTGGTAAAAAACATAGAAAGTTTCAATTCTCTTTTCTTCATTATTTTATCGGTATTAAAATAGACATTACAAATGAGCAACTTTTAGTAATCAAATTGTCGACTATGACATTTACATTTTTACGTTACTTACATTTTGTAAAACTACTTTATGCGGGACAATGTATACTGACATATTTGTGATATTGATGACTAGTTTATTTTGTGGAAATTCATCTTGAATTAAATGATATAGAAATAAATACTCTGTCTACTTTCCACTTACTTTATTTATATTGATACGACCAAGGTT
>WOGP01008985.1:0-10945 GCA_015342065.1 Leptinotarsa undecemlineata | reverse complement strand
GACGTATGACGTATATATATATATATATATACGTCAATGAAAATATTTTCTTATTCGAATTACATTGTAGAAAATGCTCAGAACAATGGAAAAACTCTACGGTACATAGAGAGACGTGAAAGTTGCTATTGTGTTTTTATTCAACTCAGTCAACCAATTTCCAGGGTCGTAATTTGAAAAAGAATAATTCACTCAATTATAATTTAATATTACCAAAAAATCCAGAAATATAAAATTTTATTTGATTTCTCAGTATGGAGTGAACGTCTACGATCTAAAAACTACAACAAAAGATACAGGTCCGTATTTAAAAATTCGAAGATGGGAGTTGCCCAAGTCAGATGACACCCTGTATAAAAAATTCATGGTTATATTCTGAGAGCCCACATCAAGTGCCAATGGCCAAATATGGACTGATTTTCAATATGCCTGCGAATAAAGAAGATATAGGCAAAAAAATAATTTGCAATTTTTTGTTTTTCCTGTATATGTCCAAAACCAAAAGAGCTATATTTGTTTTTTTACATCATTGAATAAATCTATGTAATATGACACTTTGCCATAATTCCACCGATACTCTATCTCTTATTGTTTACGCGATCCCCATGTAACGAAACGAATTTCAATAGCCCTGTATGTGAAATGCCCAAGTTCTAGGTGATATAGATCCATACTCTTGCTTTTCATGTGAGACCTACGATTTCATAGGTACGTGTGGCAAATGCTTGGAACACTGTTCCGAATCATAAAACTGTACGCACCTCAGCAACTTTTGATGCTTTATGAATCTCAGATAAAACTTTCATTGGAGTATTGTTCTCATGTATGAAACTCTGCTTCTAAGCATACCCTGAAGATACTGGATTCCATTCAGGAAATAACCGTCCACCCAATTTGAGACGCAAACATCACTTGCAACCTTTATACTCTGGAAAATCGAAGAAAGGTTGGAGATTTGTCTATCTTTCATAGATACTTTCACGGGAAGTGTTCAAATGAACTGACACATTTGGTTTCACCACGAATGGTACAAATCAGGAATACGCGACGGAATGTGGCTACTCATCGTTTTAAGGTTCAACTAAGTACACCTCGAACTCCACTTTTAAGAACTCTTCCATTTAGAGAACTGCGTTTATGTAGAGTTCTTTTCCTGAAACGATTTTTCCAAATGAAATCGATCTTCAGCTATTCAAATCCAATATGAAACGCTACTTTCGCACAGGCACCGATCTCAGAGCACCTTATAGATGTTCCTGTAATACTTGTGAGTTGTCCTTGAACAAAAAAAACCTGACGAAATTCATTCACAAGATTTGTCGCGAGTAACTTCTCATATTTATATATGATCAGCTAGATTGATTTTATTTGAGTCGGTCCTCGTCGGTCCCAGGCGGGTTATTTCAGACGGAGTGAACATTTTGAATATCCCGAACAAACAAAATCATAGAAAGTTACTTGTGACGAATCTTCCAAATGGAGAACGTTTCACAGGTGACTAACGGTTTCACTTCAACTTTCTGCGTGACATTAGCTGGGTTAGTTGTTGTTTTCCGTCGAATATGTACCATATATACCTACAGAATCATAGGTATCACATGAAAGGCAAGGGTTTGGTACTTTCAACAGAACTTTGACATTTTATATGCACCTCTCTGGAACATGATCATTATTCAGACTCTCACGACGGAGTATGATATTATGGAGTTGTTTTCGGAATCTGTCGGCAGGTGGTGCAGTGATACATTCTAGTGAATCGACTGCAGGCAGAATTCGTGACTAGTTGAAATCAATTGTAATTTTTCCGGATATTCACACCGGCACCTCACTCATCCTCTCTATTTCTCCTTTCTTTTCATTCCTTCTCCTTCATTACATTTCCATACCTCCTCCTCCATATTCCCCCATTTCTCTCCTTTCTACCATTCTCTCCTCTCCACCATTCTCTCCTCTCTTCCATCCTCTCCATATTTCCTACAATCTTCTCTTCTCCTTTTTCCTCGTTTCCTATTCTTCCATTTCTTCCCAATTCAGAGTTCGAAAAACTGCCTTAAGTTTGACTTCCCTCCTAACTTAGCTATTGTATAATCTCGGTTTTGTAAACTGTTCAGTGAAAATCCCAGAGTAAAGTGTTATTTGAGTACGATGTTCGTGAAATATTGTATCACCTCTGCTGTCGCACCCCTACGAACGACATCCCTCAGAAGTCGAAACTTGTGCGAGCTAAGGATTAACGAGGTCTTACCTTTTAACGTGTGATTCCTAACACGTGTTCGACGATAAAAAGTGAAAATCGATCGTTCAGACTGTGACTCGACGAACCACCGACCAACACGGCTGTCAATTCGAGTGAATAAATAAAGTATCCACGTCGAACCGCCTGGCAGACATTTATGCAGTTTTTTTTGTTACATATTGATGTAACTCATGAGTACTAATTTTCCTATTGATCTTCACTGATTACTCTTTTTGATATCAGTGATTGCCTGCAGTTGACACCTTGCTATCGGTTTTGGATACTGAGATCTACAAATTGGAATTTTCAGACACTGTATATGATAAGTAAAAGTTCATAATATTTGAGTATTGTTGTTTGTATAACATGGATCTTTTTTCCACTGTATGTCCATATAATAACTCCATATTACAATTCAATGAAATAATTTGAATCAGAATCTTCAATATCTTTCAAAATCATACACCGTTTGATTTTGAAAGACACACGCTTGTCGTGTTTCGATATAATGACGTTTCAGACACTTTCAGATCGTATAGCGCAATGAATGCAAATATGAAACCAGTTTGTTCCCTAATGGTAGTCGTTGGAATTTTCATTATTCTCCTTCAGAACAGAGTGCATACCTTTGCTTCCACTTTGAGCCGTTCTTGTGGTTCGCAAACAATTTCAGTGATGGATATTCATACCTAGCATTTCATTTGAATCGTTTTATTCACGGAGTACTTATTTCTGTGCAATAAGGCTATACGAGGTCTCTTTAGAAATAGGGCGAATTTTCATTTTCTGGAAAAATATTTATTTATTCATCAGTGTCCATTCTGTCCCCTCCAAAGTAGTTCCCATAGATATACCAGTGTTTGTTTCAATGTCTGAAGCGGTTCTGATATGTATTTTTTGGTGTGTCCTTGAGCTCCCCCAGCGTTTCGGTTTTTATCTCCTCAATCACCGCTAGACGCCGTCCTTAGATGGGTCTCTTCAATCTTGTGAACAGGAAAAGTCGCAGGGGGATGAATCTGGTGAATACCAGATGTCAAAATACTATGTCAAAATACTATGAACAAGCAATGGCGTAATGAATGATTTCCTAAATATTTATTTATCTATTTACTTACTGTCAAGCCCATTTAAATTATAAATTACAATGTTGTATTATAATTGAAATAAAATCAGATAAGGTACTGAATTACAAATTTCAACTAAGACTAGCGCAAAAAGGGTGAATCCAAAGTTTGAAAAGGAGTTAATTTTAGAGTATAAAACGACAAAAAACAATGATAATGACAATGACAATAAAACATATACTACATATACTACCATAAACTATACAGTAAAACATCAGAGCACAGTATTTCATAATTGAGTTTTAAAATGATGCACGGAGATGTTAAACATCTTAAGATCATCGTTCGATCATGTTTGTTGCTGTCGAGTGGAGCGGATTTGAACATGTAGATAATTTTTTCTAGGAGTTCAGCACAACTGAATTTGACGTTAATACTATTGAAAAGTAGTGACAGATCTCTCTGTTTCCACCTAGTTTCCAGGAAAAACATGCCCAGAGATTGCAGTAGCAACTCATACTTCCAACTAACACTCGATTTATATGCTATGTATCTGAAAAAGATGTGTTGGACATTTTCGATGTTCTTAATATAAATTACACATGGACGGACTAGTGGATAATAACAACAATAATGAAGGTTTTAAATAGCAGTTGATGAAGGTTTTAAATAGCAGTTGCGTCAGTGAATTCTTGGGTCAGCCGTTTGGTAAACCCTAGCATTTTCATGGCTTTATGGCTAGCTGTTGGTATATGTAGACTGAAGCTCAATGTAGGATCAAAGACAACCTCAAGTTCTTTTATTCGGTCAACAGACTCCAAGACATGACCATTAAAAATGTAATCAAAAGTGGTAGAAGTTACATGGAATCAATAAAAGCGCATGATACGGCACTTTGTGGCATTCAAGTCCATGTCATTTGAGGAACACCAGTTTGATAGATTGTCAAGATCAGACTGAAGCCTATGGGCTTCCAAAGAGGTTTAAATAATTAGGAAAAGTTTAATATCATCTGCAAATGATATTGTTTTGGCATGCGGGAAGCAACTAATAATGTCGTTGATAAATAAATTGAATAATAAGGAACCGAAGTGTGATCCCTGAGGAACAACAGAGGTAACTTCGAATTTACTAGAATTGGTAAATATTCCCAAAATATTAGATATTTTCCAGTGTGAAGGCTTTTGTGAGGCTCTTTCTAGCCAAAAATGGAATATGGTATTTTGTGTATACATAACCGAGTATGATTCACCTTGGTGAAGGCATTTTCGTGTTATCGACCTGTAGTTCCAAATCTTGATTCATGATCAAAATAATAAAAGTAGTACTATATATCATTATCAGTCAAATTTTCATTTATAATTTAACCGAGCAATGTTTTTCTTGTATTGTGAGCTTGCGAATTTTATTTACGGTGCGACACGGTCATTCCAAAAGAACTGCAAGTGCAAATAATTTGTGAGATAGTAGTAAATCCTAAACAGTCTACTTATTTTGTCGCGAATATTTCTGAGATGTCTCCTTCTACTGTGTGGAGACTTTTGAAGAGGAATAGGTATCATCCATACAAAATTAAAATGGTACACCAATTAACTCAAGATGACCCTGATCGAAGAACAGAATTCTACGAAATCATGACGGAAACCATTGCAAAGCATTCTACATGTCTGCACAATATTTGTTTTAGTGACGAATGCACTTTTTTTCAAACGGAAATGTTTACAGACAAAATTGCCATTATTGGAGTGACACCAACCCTCACGTTTTCCGTGAAACACATACCCAATATCCAGAAAAATTAACGGTGTGGCAGGAATATTGAGAAACCATATTTCAGAAATTTTTTTATTGAACAAAATTCAACAAGGGAACTGTACTTGAATATGCTGAAAACTACTGTTGACTTTCTCATCACTGAAATCGTCGAAGCGAATCCTAATAAATTCGATATGGATATTGTACTTCAACAAGATGGAGTACCACCACATTACTTCAGACGGGTAAGAAACTATTTGGATACTACTTTTCTCGGTCGTTGGATTGGCCGTCGAGGTCCTACAAAATGGCCAGCCCGCTCGCAAGATTTGACACTTTTGGATTTTTTTGGGGCTGTTTGAAGCAAAAGGTGCTGCTTCAATTTCGAATATACGGTAGAGAATAATACATATTTGTAGAGATATTGATGTCACTGTGTTCGAAAATGATCGGCGTGGAATATCAGATAGGCTGTTCATATGTGAAGATGTTCAAGTCAACCATTTCGAGCATCTTCTGAACTGACCTCAAGCTTGTTACCTCACATTATATAGTTTAATATCAATGTATTCAGGCAATTATTAAAAGTTCCACCATATTGTAGTAGTTGAAGATATTGACATTATGTATTAGAGTTGTGAAGCATTTATCAGGAGTTTCAAAAAGATGTATCACAAGATCCCCCTTTCTATTTGATTTATTTTTCCACATGACGACCAATCGCCATTTTGAAAGTTTCATTTGTCAATTTTACTTGAAAATAAAGTATACTTGTATTAATTTCATTATCCCAAATATCAATTCTTTTAATCAATTAATTACCAAATTTTGTGTAAATGAATTATCGAACTTTCCAAACAGCCGATGTTGGTACTTTCTGTATCTCGAAGGCAATTGGCGAAAACAAACGCCCGAAAACAAGAACAACAAAATAAACCCTTCGTTTATATAAACATCTCTCGGATTCTAAGCAAATGTAATTAACTTGTGCTGAGTAAGCTACAAACAAAATTACCCAGAATCAATACAATGTAATTTACGTTCGACTCCTTGGATTTTTGTTCAGAGAGGGAAACTTGTTGGAGCCGGTGGAAATTAAACACCAAATGAATTCTGCTATTAGGGATTCCGAGAAGATATCTCTGAAGACTTAATTGTGATTTACCAACAGTATTCGCTGCAGCAGATATACAGTGAACGTTTTGTAACAGTTACAATAGCTCTTTTCAAACTCATCTCGATACGGTTTCAGAGAAAATGATGTAGATTGTGAGACTGAGAGGTAAACTATTTATTCCATTTGTGATGAAATTGGCCAATAGATTATTGAATGAAAATCCATTACGTTTTAAGTAACATTTTTTTGTGGAATTTCAATTAAACTCACTAGTAGATATACAAAGAGAGTTTTGGGGCGGAAGTGACAGCGAAAGTGTGCAGCGTTAAAAAATAAAACATGGCTACCAACGTTTAAAACCATGGCGGCTGCTTGTCAAATAATCAAAAGGTATACAGAGTGTTGTTCCAAAACACATCAATAAAATGATATACAGGGCATGCAGCATCTAAGAGCGTTTCTTAGACAAAACATATGCTGATCCTGTTAGTTAACAAAAAATTGTAGATATAAGTATACGTCTATCTCGAAATTATTCATAATTTAATGAAAAGTTTCCTTTTTGCAACAAGACTGGTAATGGAAAAACCGTTGAGTGCTCTACTATCAGATATTTTCATGAATTTACTGAATGACCAAATAGAATGGACTTTTTTCCTATGTTAACGCTGCTTTCCAATGTGACAATCAGTACTTAGTTTATTACATATACATTTAATGAGTTGGTGAAATTCATTTTGGAATGTTTGAATTTTCGATTAGTTCATACCTCCACTTTAATTAATTAGTCATTGAGTAGGCAAAATGTCATATGATTCAAACTGTTATATAAAGCACAAAGCATGTGAAATTTAGTCATAAGAATAGGAACACGCCTGAAACTATCGAAACTCTCATGTGAACTATTCATTGTCAATCAATTCCTTGATGTTTCGCCCATTATCATTGCGAAAATAAAAAAAAATGTGTATCACTAACACAGTTGTTTCCGTTGAAAATATCTGAAAGTTGAAGACATGAAGAACGAGTCATTCTCCACCCATGCATAGATGTTCCAGAATATTTTGAAGTTTTGGCCTTTCCATTTTGTGAATTGTGGAAACTTGAACTGAAGAAGTAATATATGTGAGTGTGCAAAATAGCGAGATAACATCAATAATGACCTTTCAACCGAATCAAAATGGGTGAAGTAACATTTTGATATTATATGGTGATTATCGAAAGGCAGGGAAAAAGAAGAGGTGTCACTTTTTGAGTAAGTGCATATGCACTGAAAAAAAAATTATTTTTAGTACGATGTGATAATGTTGCCGGTGCGAAACTGGTGATTAATATAGAACCAAAATCACTGTTTGTTCATTTGGAAAAATCGTCTCAGGAAGTATTTTTCATTGGAGGTTCCATTCTTCTCTATTTGGAAATTGAACTTACATTTTATCATTTGGATGTTCAAGACTATCAGTCTAACAACCAAAAACTGCCAATATTTCTCATAACTGACGTCATACCGTATATTTCTGAAAAGATTAAAAAAATCAGTAGTGGATATGAAATTTCGCCTTCTGAAATAACGAATACACCAAAGTCTTTATTCTCACATAGGAAACCGGAAATGTGACACAGACTAAACGAAAAACTTGCATTTGAGAGGTAATGTATAATATAATGTTTTAAAACTATTCATCACCTATTGAAAATTATCTATCTACGCCTATGTTTAATTTAGGATTTTATATAGTTATTCAGGAATGTATATTTTATGTTTAACTTTACTACCAGAGAATATTCATTTCATGACGAGATTAAGTCTTATTGTATGTAGTGTGTAATACAGGGGTGCAATGACAATCAGTATTTCATTATACCTTTTGAACATTACAGATATGTTATACCTTGTTGTTGTGATAGTTATATTGGTGAGACATCAAGGCCTTCAAAATTACAAAAAATGCATTGGAATAAAATTGAAAATAGGCAATTACCAGAATTTAAATTACTAGAAGAGTATTTGAAATACCTTGGTAATTATCGAGTGGAGTGGAATTAAACTGAAATTATCATCAACGAACCAATGACGAAAGACGTAAACTCAAAAAAACGGCTCATTGTACATCCCCCCGAGGAGTTTTCCTCCTAGATCATTGTCCAACCTGTTATTTCCAGGAAGGTAGACAGGTCATTAGGAGACATCTCCTTTATATCGATAGGTGTAGGCCAAGACTCGCCGAACACACACTCTCTTATTGACGATAACTCCCGGACACTCGCATAGGACATGCCTGACAGTTTCATCTTCATGTTCACACATTCTGCAAATAGGTGTGTCCACTAATCCCATATTATGGAGGTGTTTTCTCAATTGACAGTGGCCAGTCAGAATTCTTACCGTAAAGCGTGAATTTTTCCTGGTCATCGCCAGATATTTCTTCAGCGCCAGTTTCCCAGGGTCGCCTTTGATTGCATCACATCTCTTCAGATGTGAACTGCTATCCAACAGTTCTATGAAGACGGATCACAAATGGCTTTCCATTATGGAGTATAGATATGTACATTTGTAAAAATCATTATTTCTTGTGAGTACCTCGGAGTTGTATTATTGTTGATGAATATGAATGAAACTTGTTGATCCATATCGAAACTTACTTATTTAGAAATTTTTATTTTGAAAGATCAACAAAACTGTTGGCGGTAGCAACTTCAATTTTTTTTCCAAAATATTTATGATCGAATAATATCTGATCTAAAAGGACTGTTGTCTCTTCAGTGCCACTTTACGTTTGTTTACATTTGGTTGATTTGTCATCAAGAACTTCAATCGTGAACATTTATGGAAAGTGTGGGTCGTGACCCAGTTGGTTTGCAGAGCCTTCATAAGGGGATTACAAAATGTCACACAGCGACAGTTAAAAATAATGATTTTTGTTAAGTGAATGTCAATCAAAGCATATTTCTTAAAAGCTAATACAAATTAACTCAATTGAACAATAGTCATATCTATAATAATATGAAGTGTGTGCTTGTTTTTTGTTAACTTATTTCTCCCATCGCGGATGGGACATTCAGAATGGGACAACAGTCAGAATCAAATCGGATCTCTCAACATTCAGAATCAAATCTTTTTCTAAAATATAAGTTGAAAATTAAGTTTGAAAAATACTTCATTGAAAAAATACCATAGCGGAATTACTGTAATTTCTATTTTTTCAGATTGAAAACATCAATGTATTTCTGTTTAAATCTGTTCAAATCTGTTTTTTCGTTAACAAGCTGTCGCACCCTTACGACCGACAACCCTCAGAAGTCAAAACATCTGCTAGCTAAGGACTAACGAAGTCTTGCCTTTTGACTTGTGATTTCTAACATTGAATGTAGGAAGACAGCAGTTAACAAAATCGTTGAGGAATCTACCTAATCGTGAATTTATTTGTTCTGTCGTTTGGACAAACAACAGATAAGGTTGCTTAATTTTTTAATGAAAAAGTAACTGAAACTGTATATAGAACAGATAATTCGTTGAGAAAGTTACCTATAAATAATAAAGACAACTCATCAGGGGTATATAAATTGGAAAACTTGTCCTGGAGTATATATTGGTCAAACTGGCAGTACTTTTAGGATTCGCACCCAGGATCATCATATGAGCTATGTAAATGAGGAAAGAGGTTCAACAGATTTTAATAATATTACAGAAGAAAATGATATCTTTAGCGAAAAAGCGAAAATGAAGGTTCAAAGCGTAATCATTTGAAAACAATAAAAACTAGTGCACTAGATGTGACAATTCAAACATTTCACTGACTGATCAACTGGATTCGAATAGATCAGCATTATTCAACTAGTTTTCTCAGAAATCAATGATTTATCATCTAGAGATGTACCTTAGGTATGATGAAGTTAAGTAGATGATTCAGGTAATTCTCATCCAGTGGGGTATATAAACACTAGAGTAAAAAATGGACTTTTAGTACATTACTTTTCGGAAACTAAAACCAAAAAGGTCATCCGGACCAGATAATATTCCATGTTATATATTCAAAGCTTGTAAAGACTCCCTGACATATCATTTATTGGTAATATTCAATAAATCCTTGAAGAATGGTAAATTTACAGAAAAATTCAAGGAGACTAGGATCACCTATAATCTATAATCTATAAAATCTATAAAAATGTAGAAAAAAACAAAATTAACAACTATCGTCCAATAGCAGTGTTGAACTGCATTGTCAAAATTTATTAATTAATTGTTCATAAAAAGGTATATTCTCATTTTCAGAGTTATATCTTGGTTCACCAGCATGGTTTCACAAAAAATTAATCGGTTGAAACACATTTGTTGAGTTTCACGACAAAATTATCTGAATATATGGGGAAAAAACTCAGGTAGGCTGTGTCTTTACTGATTTTGCAAAAGCATTTGATAAGGTTGACCATGATACTTCAATAGCAGAGTTAAAATACTACGGACTCATTCCCCATCTAATAACTTTTTTCGTCTCAAATTTGAAAAAAAAGAATACAGCACGTCACCTATGGAAGAGAAAAATCTGAAATGTTTTTGTCTGGGTCGGGAGTACCCCAAGGATCCAACCTAAGCCCATTGCTCTTTTTAATTTTCATGAATGACCTCCCGGAAAAAAATGTCTTCGGACTGTTTGTTATATGCTGACGATTTTAAGATGTTCAGAAACATTAACGTGTGATTCCGTGTTAGGAATCACACGTTAAAAGGTAAGACCTCGTTAGTCCTTAGCTCGCACAAGTTTCTCAACTTCT
>WOGP01008984.1:0-10945 GCA_015342065.1 Leptinotarsa undecemlineata | reverse complement strand
TATCGACATTTTCGTCACTTCAGAAGTTGCAAATACCTTCAAAACGATGGAACAAAACTATTCAAACGAAGTTCTTATGAATTTGTTTATTATTTTTGGACAGTGTGACAAAATTATCAGCAGAACATGTAGAAAGTTCAATGAAATGTATCCGAATATACCGCCAATCAACCTCAAGAAATTTATACGAATTCAGAAACGAATCAATTTACAAATTGATCCGTTGTCTGGTTCACCAAAAACGTTTAATGTGCCATCCACCGTGAATCAGCCTGTATATTGCGTTTTTTTTTGAGTTTTGATAAAGTATTCACATTATTATTCATTTTATTTTTTCAAAGTCGTAACCAATATGTTTCTTTTTATTTCATTGCTGAATAATGAAAAGTCGTAATCGACTTCTAACCGCCAAATTAAATGGATATGGAAAAAACTAGATTTTTGTAAGCGCCATCGAAAAAGGCGTAAGCGCCACTCGAAAACTGAAAAAAGGCGTAAGTGACATTTTATTCAATACCTGCACAATTTCAAGTTCTTTTCGATATTTTTCATAAACGAGAAGGACATAGGTATCAGAGGAACATTCATGCAAAAATTGTAAAGTATAGTTGAAATATAACACAATCAAACGTTTCTTCCGTCTCCTGTAAAATTTACCAAATGTCGCTTACGCCCTTTCATCGTGACGACGTCGATGTGTACTGACTCAAGAAATTCAGACACACACACATAAAAGTCACCACACTTTTGGACCCTCAAACACTTTTGGACCCTCAAATTCAAATGGGGACCATATCAGTTTAGTGGACAAATATATTTTCCTTATAATGATTTCACGTGACTTTTTTATTTTTTATTTTTTTGTTAAGTGAGGCGAAGTAAACCCGCGGAGCGAAGTAACCAAACCTTTACATAGTTCCACTGAACAATCAATCTTCAAAAGATGGAATTATTGATTTTAAAGTTACTCAATAGAAGGGGGGGAGTAAAAAGTGGTATTCGACGACAAGTTTCATTTTTCATTTCTATATTAAGTGCCAATCCTCTTTATTGTAATTTTTTGTGGAAGTTTTCCATTATTGTCTGACTAGATTGGTGCTGTATACTGCCTAGCAAATATGATTTTAAATTCGAAAAATAGAGCCAATAATTACCAAATGATCAGAATAAATTCTGCGGTTTTCCTTTTACTTGAAGATTTTTTGGCAGTTAAATTTTTTCAGTTGGTTCAAGTGAAGAGAACTAGTTTATTTGATGTTTATATTTTATTAATGAACTTTTTCAATATACTAGACAAAAGAACGTTGAAAAAACAATTTTTATCCATGATGAATATTGAAACTCGCAAATCGACAGAAATTTTTGAAATTTATTTACAAAAATTCAAATACAATCATTAAAAAGTTACACCAATATAAGTGCGTTTTTTAGCTGTGCAGTATATACTCATGCATATAATACCAATTAACAATAAAAAATGGACAAGGTACAAAATGTATTCATAAATCTTTAAATCCATATCATAATTTTAATTTCAGTAGAAGGCAATATTTTTTGTAGAATAATATAGTAGGGATGGGATGTATATTTTATTTCCTTATAAAAAGGCATGTTCTCTAACAGATTAGTTCAAGATTTATCTAAATATGTATAGTAATGGTCCTTCTTCAATTTAGTATCTGGGCTGCATTACCTAGTCAAAATGTGAAATCTAACATGAGAAGCCTCCAAGACAAATTTCGGTTGAAATATGAATTTAATATCATTGCTGTTGCAATGATATTAAAAAGTCATGAAGATTGATATTTCATATCCATTCAAATTCACAGGGTTAATTTTTTGGGAGTGAATAATTTTTGGGAAAGTTTTCGTTTTCTACTACTCTATCTTGATACAAAAAATGCGGGAATCTTCCAAAAAAGGAAAGAAGCTATCACTTTCAAGAATCAACACTATATAAGATCATGCAAAAAAGTAACTTTCAGACACCAACTGATAGAAAAAGCCCTCTCGAAACAGCTATTTTCATATAAACATTGAATTAGACGAAAGAAAATTACTTTTGAAATAAATACTCTTATATGAACACTGATTTATACGAAAATCACTTTTCTCTATTTTGTTTTTACTTCAAACATTCGTATCGAATCGATTGAGATACCATTCATAGGATTCCTACATAATATAATAAATGAAAGAGGTGAAATGGAACATGGAACATTGTCATCCTCACTGGTAGACATCCGAGCCTCAAGGCGAGTGTCTTACGACGAAACTTCGGATGTCTAACAATGAAGATGACCGTGTTTCATCTAAGTGAAATTCACACTTCTTCCATTTATTATATAGTGTAGGATTCCATATGAATGTTTGGAACAAAAACGGAATAGAGAAATGTGGATTTCGTATAACTCAGCTTTCATATGAAAGTATTTGTTTTGAAAATAATTTTCAATGATTATATGAAAATAGCTGTTTCAAGAGGGATTTTTCTTCCAGTTTGTGTCTGAAAATTACTTCGTTGGATGATCTACACTTTTTTGTGTAGTGTTAATTTTTAAAATTAATTGCTTTATTCCTTCTTTTGGAAGATTTCCACATTGTTTTGAATCAAGTTGGAGCAGTAGACACCAAAAACGTTCTTTCTCAAAAACTCATATTCATGTTGAAATCTAGTGATAACGATATTTTATCTGTGGTCATTTGACACGTGAGTCTTTACAGTCTATTGATAACTTGTTTTCCCTAGATTATAAGTTGAAACCTTTTTCGCACTTATAAGCAAAATAAAGTTTAGTATCATCTGATTTGAGACTGTTCAATCTCATTGACATAAATTCATTATCTACCTAAAATAACAATATAGAAATCGAGGTTTCCCATGTTGGAATGCAACCCTTGCACAAGTCTAATTTATAAAGCAATTCTTAGTAATTAAAATTCCACTTGAATCAATAAGTATATTTCTTTATATGTAGAAGCTATTTTGCCCACGATCAGAAATTATGGTTTGTAGTCTGATATAGTAACCCACATCTCACATCATTTGCCGAACAAGAAAATGTCAAAAATTCAGAGCTACAAACCATTTGCATCAATATAACTGGCATTTAAACTCTATAGAATAGACTTCAAAAGTTACAATTTTGCAACATCAATATATTGGAATTATTTAGAGTCCATAATATATATTTATGAATTTCAACAGTTATCATAAGACAAATATTCATACCTACCTAATTTTCTATGTCAATGAATCAACTTCCTTATAAATCACCACTCAATCTCATAAAATCCTTGGGAACTATGAACACATTGAATTGACTTTTAAAAGTAGTTTCCCAATTTCAAAATTTACTGTGCGTTTCGTGCATTCTTAACGTCTCAAGTCATTTTCTACTACATTGTTTAAATTTCATCTAATTTTCTTCAAATTGTAAATATTCAATTGCAGTATGATTTTCGTAGAACTAAAATCAAGTGATCAAATTTCAGTAATGCTGATGGTCAATGATAACATCACAGTGCTATCTGTTTTCATGATAGAGATTATACAGTAAAACTTTAATTCATTCAATGCAAAAAGTTACATTTTTCAAATTATACACTGGTACAATTGATTTTTTTCTGATATAGTTATGAACTGTAGACACTTTTGGACCTTCAACTTGAAAACGAAGGAAATAAAAATATTTGAACATACATACTGAAGATAGTAAAGTATGAAGATATTATTATAGAGTAAAATAAAATAGAAAGTAACAGTTTTGAATTTCAGTATCAACAAACAGATTGAACTATGTTGGTAATGACGATCATCTCACAAATCCACAATTAGTGGACTCATTGATCACTGACCAATAATCCATACGAATTTTCCAATTTATAAAACTCCATGTCAAAAATTTAGTACTAGCTCAAACATTGACCCACAAAAGAATAAGACTTAAAAATAGCAATCGTCTTATTTCGATCAATTTTTGAACTGTTGCCGATGAAATAGAGCTTTCCAATGTAAATATCAGTCAAAAATATGGTTGTAAACGAAGGTGTATTTACATAAAAAGTGACGTTAAATCAATACGATTTTTGGTATACCGGGCTACAGATCATTTGGCATTTGTTAAAGAAATATATAAATAAATATTTACATCTAGTTATCTAATATCTTTCAATATATTGGTGTAGCACTTATTTACTGCCTTTTCGTTTCGTAAACCTGCCCAATATTTTCAATACTTTCTCCATTGCAGCCCTTTGATTGTACGCCCATGTGTATAGAGTAAACGTTCGAAGTTGATTTTTGACGTTTACGTTATCATAACTATACTAAGCATTTTTGAGTTACGCAGCGGCGGCTCGTCAGAGGAGGCAAGGGAGGCTTAGCCTTCCCATTAAATTTGAGGCTATTCATCGCAAAAAATTAAAAGATATTGACCAATAATTATGATTATTTTTTAATGCTGGGGTTATCATTACTTTACCATCAATTTTAAATATAAATACATAATATGCCCAAAAAAACACTATCACTCACTACGTATTACGTACCACACTGTATCCTGCATCAACAACACTCAAACGCACCGCCAATGAATGAATAACGAATAAAGGATCAACTCGAAATAATAAATGCCATACGTTGCAAGGGAGCCAAGCCTCCGACCGCTTTGAAAAACACAAGCTTCGCGAGACCGATCTAACCAGAGACATAGGTCCCGATTAGTTGCAGAAATTGTAGCGTTAGAGGAGGCTAGCCTCCAGTTGGTATCCGTTAGTGTACGACTGCGTTTGTTTTTTATTCAATTATTCGAGCGGGATACCGTGACGGACTGGGACTGAATAATATTTCGGTAAATTGTTCTAGTGTTTTTTGGTAATATTTGTTATTTCTGTATAAAACAGGCAGTATTGTATTATAGCAGTGCTTTTTGGTAATAGTTTCAATGTGTATTGGTGTTTTCTTTCAATTTCAAGGTGTTTTCAGGTTTCCACTTTTTTGGTAAGTTTTATTTTTCATTTATTATGGATAAGTTGGATGGAATTAAAAAATCTGACGATATAGTCAATTGGTTGCTGACAAATACATTCAAGTCTTTATCTTATGATAATACATTTTACATTATTAAAACTCTGCTAAGGCCTCAACCAAATCTGATTTCAATTACAGCGTCAGATGATCGACAAAATCGAGGAATTAATATTAGTTAGTACGATAAATGCGATTGGTTAACCGGCTCCATTAAACGAGAAAATCTTTTTTATTGGCCCTGTGTTTTATTTTCCGTACAAACCGAATACCAAACGTGATCTAAAATATAATAATCCGATTTAAAAAATTCACTTCGTTCTACAAAAAGACACTTCAAATGTAAATATCATATATTTTCGTCTTGTAAATTGAAATTGTTTAGCAAACAAAATATAGCAACAGCTTTAGATACAGCTCAAAAAGAGGTGATAATTTCTTTTAATAATCAGGTTAGGGAAAAGCGGTCGAATTCAAAAAATTTATCGATATTACGATTTATTTGGGTTCTCAAGAATTAGCTTCTCGCGGACACGATGAAACCGAAGATTCGATTAATCGCGGCAATTACCAGGAACTTTTAATGTTATGGGGCAAATTTGGCACTTTTTTAAACGGTAGTGGTTTTTCGGGCACCTCAAAAACCATGCAAAATGAGCTTATAGACAGTGTGGCATATATTATTGAGGAAAATATAAGCAAGGAGTTTGAAAGTGTTTCTTTTTTTGCATGAGAAATTGATGAAACTACCAATATTATCTGTACATCACAACTTTCATTTGTTTATAGATAGGTCAAAGATGGTAATGTGGTAGAACGTTTTATGGGTTTTCATGATGCTGACGATTTGTTTAATTTTTTAATTCGTATGTGTGACATCTATAATTTTAGGCAAAAGTTAATTAGTCCATATCTCCTCATGCACTTTTTACGCATTGTCATACCCATGCCCTAACTTTAGTATTGAGCAAAGCGTGCTTTTCTGTGTGTATATAGTCTTTATGACTTTAGCCTTTCCTGTTCTCCATTGCACGAGCCGTCACTGAATGTCATATGACTGTACAAATCCAGAAGAAAAAAATGGCCTCAGGTTAGAAAGAAGATGGAAAGATCCCTTTGATGATAGTCTATATCGTTCAAATAACTTCCACAAACTAGTCAATGGTGGTCTGGCTAACTATAATGACAAGAATCTTTTAATCTTTTTCAATTGGTTGAGTCACAAATAAGGATATAAGTAATCTAGGATGAAGTAATTTGAAACACTGGTTCAAGAGGAAGTTCAAAGCAGCTGCATATATGTTGTCCAATGATGTATTTAGCCAAGCTAGCGTAGAGATGCGCACCATATTGAAATCTGTGAAAACTCCTGCTACGATGGTGAAGCGAAGATACAGAAGAGAGGATAGGTGAGAGCGTTCGAATCACCTTTAAATAGTAATTTCTCGGGAGAATAGTCCAGTCCAGATTGTGGATACTGACAATAGAAACGTCGTGGAGTAACTTGACTCGAAAACAATTATTTTTTAAATTTTTTATTTCCATTTCAATTTTTTCAATTTCTTTTTCAATTTTTTTATTTTCATTTTTTTTCTTTTTACTCTGTGGTCGTTTTATTTTATTGATTTTATTATATTTTCATTTCACGTTTTATTGCTTAATATACCTAAGTGATGTTTGTTACACCGACCGATCATCAGCTCCAGAGATTCGGGTACTCAAAACTTGTCTAGATTTTCCCTTCCCATAATACAACCATGGCAAGGAAAAACATCGTCTTTTGTGAAGAATTCAAGGCACTTTGTCGAACTACTAGAGTCAATTGAAGTCACACAGGAAGATCAATTAATTAGTTTCGACGTGTAAGTGACTTTACAGCAACGTTCCCGTCGAAAAAGCACTCCAAATCATACAGAGACGAAGACGGGAACTTGAAAGAGGGAACGAATCTACCTATAGAAGTAATTATGGAATTACTAGGATGTTCTGTACGAAACTTTTATATCCAACTTAAGGACGAATTCTTTACACAAGATGAGGGACTGCCAATGGGATCGCCAGTTTCACCAGTCATAGCCAACATATATATGGAGTGGTTTGAAACTCTGGCCATTGAAGAAGCCCACAAGAAACTTCGAGTCTGGTTGAGATATGTTGACGACACCTTCATAGTATGGAATCATGGAAATACTGAACTAGACGCCTTCCTGAAACACATCTACAGCATGAGACCTTCACTTCCACAATGGAGAAGGAAATCCACAACGCATTGCCTTTTTAAGACGTATTGGTGAAGATCACCGACACTAAATGAAAAACATCTTTATACCGAAAACCCACTCACACGGGACAGTATCTATCAAACCACCATCAATCAACTAAAAGAGGAACCATCAAGACTCTATTAGACCGTGCTTTTGGGCTCTGTAATACGAAGGAAGGTCTCGAAAATGAACTAGATATCATCAAAAATAATCTTCAATGGAATGGCTACTCCAAAGCGATGGTAAAAAAGAGTTTGGCTAAAAAACAGAAGGAGCCTCGCAAGGACGAGAACCCGTCACAACCATTGCTTGCACTCCCGTACATCAGAGGATTATCGGAGAGGATAAAAAGAATTGGTTCCAAGTACAACATTAGAATCTGCTTCAGATCGGTAACTATCCGTAGGAGCCTCACGAAAACAAGGCCACCAAATGCAGAGTGCGATTCCAAGAATTGCATTTACCGTATACCCTGTGAGTACGGAAAATCCTATATTGGTGATACTAAGAGGCCATTGGATGTTCGCATTGCCGAGCACAAGAAACACACACAGCGAGGGGAAACCAGCAAATCAGGAATAGCAGACCATGTTTGGACCCATCAATACAACATCGAGTGGTCCCAAGCTGAGATCATATACAAAAAGAAATATTAGTTTAGGAGAAAATTCAAGCAAGCCGCATACATATTGTCCAACAACGTATTCAGCCAAGCTAGCGTAGATATACGCAACGTATGGAAACACATCATCAAGCGAAAAATGGCCAACTCCCGCCAAACGGTCATCTGCCACTAAACCAGTGAAGCAGAAAATGGAAGGCGGGGATAAGTGAAAGTTCTCGAATGGCCCATAAATAGTCATGTCTTGGAGTAATCAGTCCAGTCATCACCCGAACACGATTGTAGATACCAACAATCGAAACGTCGTGAACTAATGTTGCGTGGAATCTCATAACTTGATATTTTTATTTTATTTTTTCATTCCTTTATTTTCATTCAATTTCTGTTCAATTGTTCTATTTTTACTTGTATTTTATATCAATGTTATTTCATTTCAGGTTTTTGCTTGATATAATTTTTATTTTTAGCAATTCATTTTTTAATTCTTCTCTTTTAGGTGTCTTAGGGATTTCAAATCATTTTAAATATAGGACAATGGAAATCCGAACTTAAAAAATGCATATACTTTGAGCACATGAGTGAAAGTTAATTTTTCCAAATGGAACATCTTGAATTCTACATTTAATTTCAGATTGAATTTGTTCAGATAATCTCATTTCAATTTCGAAAAGTTTTCGAGATAAACTGTTGCAAACGGAAACTGAGGTGTTTTCCTTGAACTTATCACTAATTTTTGGAATTCAACATCAATTTTATACTACGTGATAGTAGAAAAAGTACAATTTGTATGCATTGAGTGTTTCTGCTGTCCAACATTGCAAATCTACATTTTTCAATAGTGTGCTTCGGAGAAATAAATGATCCAATATTGAAACATCAAATTTTCGTTGGTGTTTCGACTCATTGTGATTACAATTATGATAGAAAAATATCAAGATTAGGTTACACTAACGGTTTTTGAATTTTTTGATAATTTATGGTGGGTGCAATAGAATTTCGAGTAGAATATGCCGAGTATTCATTGAAAGATGTCCACAACTTCCGAAGCCGAATAATTATGTGATAAATCGACTGCTAAAAGACTGTAGGTTGAATGAAACCTTTCATTCAAAAATCATTCGTAAAAACCCTAGAGTGGATGATGGTGAAAATGGCATAACAATTTTGGGTTTTTTTCGTGCATTTTCAAATGCTTCTCTACACAAGGCTGAAAGAGAGATACCCTATATGATAATCTATTGCATTCGTAATAAGCACAAATGGCATCTCTTTAAATTATACTGTCTCCAACATATGAAAGAGACTGATTTGCCTCGTAGAGTGGACTTCTTTGAATGGTTACATGTCAAGACCCCGGAGGATGAATATTTTTTTGACATATGGACAGATGAGACCAAGTCTAAAATATTTTAGGCTTGTAGATCATAACAATTTATGAATACAGTGAAATTTTCGGGTAAATCTGTTGACTGGTTTGTCAGAAACATCGTAAAAAGCCCTATATAGTCGTACTCTGTCTGAGGGGCATTGGTCGACAGGTCACGTGAGTGTGCTCAAATTATATCCAAATTAGGTTTCTTTGTTAAATCACACTTCTTTGTTTATTTAGATTGGATTAGATCAGGCCCATGGCTTGATTCACTGCGACTTTTTCAGATCTATAGTGATGATTCTTGGTTGTTGGAGCTCATTGTCTATCTTGATATCTTTGATGAGACTCCATTGCCTTGACACTTCATATAGCGGACATCCTCTGGTTTCTCTTCCTACAACCCTTACAAATCTACGGTTGTGGTTTAGGTCTTAGGCGAATCTGGGTGATGATTTTATCAAGAACCCTTTCGCCTGCCTTATTCCTGGGAGCTTATTCCATCAATCTATCGTTTCCGCTGGCATCCATGATTTTATGAATGTCCTTATACATGCTTTCGCTACCCAGCAGAAGGGTTCTGGGCCGATCATAGCCTTGGATGCGCCTTCACGGGCTAAAATATCGGCCTCCTCATTGCCCTTGTGACCCTCTTATCCGGGTACTTAAGCTAGAGTGACACAATTTTGGGTTCTAAGTTCTTAGAGTGCGCTTAGATAGTTCGATTGTCGCTATTTCTGCCTGGAACACAGTTGCATCATGTCCGAGGCTGAGTGCGATTTTCGTTTTTGTTCTGTCTTCGTATATAAATCCACTATTCACCAATCAACGAGAGTGACAACAACATCTGCGAGCTGTATTGAAGATGTTTTGACAAATTCAGATAAAAAAATCTTTAAATGCGGAGTCTTTGAACCATGTATCTCAGACCATCGTGCTCAATATGTCCTATTAAAGGACAGCTCTCCTCAAATTATTGAAAAAACATCTCGTAGAGTAATAAAAAAAAAGGAATAGAAAAAATTAAGCAGTCTTTACATGAAGTAGAATGGAGTATTTTCAAAATAAATGACGATGTAGAGTTCCTGGCTTCTTTTATCGTAAAAACCTATAGCGATATTGTAAAGAAATGCTGTCCAATGAAAACTCAAGAAGCAAGAAATAAAAAGTGTCCAGTTATTTGGTTCGATGAAAATTTTAAAATCATTAGACAACATTTATCAAATTTTAGACTAATAGCTGACTTTAGTAGACACCCGGATGATATTGAAGCCTATAAAAATTACATAAAGGGCTATATAGCTCAACTGAAAAATTCTAAAAGATTAGCCTATGATGATTTCATACATTTATCGGGAAATAAATCGAAATCATGCTGGCAAGTGATAAATTTTGAAAGAAATAAACAAAACAGTACTTCTACATGCAATATAACCCCCGACTATTTCAATAAATACTTTGCTAGTTTTGCTTGAAACATCATAAAGTCTCTTCCAACTGGGACAGAGGAAGAAGTTCTGAACTCTAGAAATTTTCCAGCGCCCTGTAACTCGTTTTTTCTTGGTCCAGTCACTGAAGAAGACGTTCGAGATGCAATAATCTCCCTAAAAAAGTCACTGAAGAAGACGTTCGAGATGCAATAATCTCCCTAAAAAATTCTA
>WOGP01008983.1:0-10945 GCA_015342065.1 Leptinotarsa undecemlineata | reverse complement strand
TAAGGAAAAGTGCAATAACTCAACAACGCCGTAACCGAATTTCAAAAACCAAACATGAAATGATATCAGAATTTAACGTAGCATCTGAATTAGTAATGATATACAGGGCGTTCTATTTTAAAAAATGGAATTTTGGTCTGTAGCACCTACACCAAACACCCTGTATATTTAACAATTATATTTAAAATATAGCTCTCATGAACTCCTGAAACTTTTGTATGAAACATTTTTGTATATCTCCTTCAATAAACCAGATATTGCTTGTCACATAAAATGTGGGACACCCGGTATATGTCTGTAAAATAATGACTCTTATAATAATATTCAAGGAAGTTATCAAATTGATGTATGTAGCCGTTACTACGTGGCAGGATATCATCATGAAAAATGAGAAATGAAACTTTCTATGTTTTTACTATTTTTATGTGTAACTAACGTTATTACTGCAGTTTTCGAACTAATACAATAAACAGTTTATAGTGGTATAAAACATTCCTAATTTGTCATAATGAACTTATTTTATATTACAAATAGCAAAGAATTGTAAAGTAACATGTACATCAAACATCAATTAGACATTATAATTTATGACAAAATATTTTCAAAATCTAGAAAATATCCGTAGAATATATCCCATTTAAACACTACGTTAAGGTCCCATTTAAATACTCAATAAATATATTTTCCAACAGATTTTATTAATGAAATTTACTCATAGATGTCACATGACACCAAAAAAAATAGTGTGAAAGTTCACCAAAAATTTTTGTGGTGAATATTTACCTCAGTTCTGTTCTCTTCTCCGCTTGCATTTACAGTATGCTTGCTGCAGGCTACATGCAATCAGAATGCATCGGTTCAAATAGCTATGTCGCTCAAATACATCAAGTCAGATTATGATGTCGATTTATAGTGATTTACTTTGTGGGATTTGGGCAGAGGCGGACTAACAATTTATTATTGCACGATTTCAGACTTTGGTTCTACCTTCCGTTGACTCATCTGGGTGAATAACCTCTGGAATAGTCAACCACGGTTAGATCTGGGGGTGGCGAGAACTGTTGTTTTACCACTTTCATTTGTAACTATCGTTACAGCAGTTTCGTCCTATAAGGACATTTTGAAATTTTTATTGTATTAGTTTGAAAATGTTCTTATACGACGGAACTGCAGTAGCGATAGTTACAAATAACAGTGGTATAAAACATAGAAAGTTCCACTTCTCAGTGTTTGTAATACATTGCATATATTTTGTGTACATCTTCTACATTTGCTGAAGAATTTTTAAGTTGACAATACGAATGAATACATTCGTTCCCTAAGGTGCCTTCTATATCGAAAAAATTTAAATTTTCGTCAAGCTTTTCATATGCATTGAATTTGTTATATATTCTATAGAATTTTTAATAAAAATCATTCTGAACCAATTTTCAAAGAAGACTTTCTTTGTTTTCATCTCTAAAATTTTGGCATTTAAAAAATTATGCCGCCATAGGCCCGGACTTAACAGGTCCGGGCCTAAAGGGCCTATCTCCAATAAGAGGAGATATTTTCTTTCAAATTTTTTTCATGTTTATTCAATAACAATTTCTCATTAATGTATAAACCTAAAAATTGTTGTTTTTGTTGTTATTTAATATAATTATGATTAAACATAATCGAATTATCTGAAGTATCCATTAGTCCCAGAAAAATATTAATATATGAGCATTTATTGAAATTGAGCCTCAATTCATGTTCATTGAGCCAAATGAGTCTACTTTTCCGTAAGTGTCTGAAAAATATAATATAGTGTCTTGATACAAAAATAAAAAAAAATTAATCACTCCTAAAAATATAACCCCGTCAAATCAATTAATATAGTGGTATCATCAGAAAGTAATTTGACTATACCATTCGATTTCAAATTGTCTAGAGAATTAATGCAAATGAGGAAAAAAAAGGACCGTGGATGGATCCTTGAGATAAACCACAAGTTATATTTTGAAGACAGTATTTTTGATTACCTTTATGAACACTATACAAATAATTTTGAAACCACTTGAGAAATTACCTCTGATTCTAATATCTAATAATTTTTTCAACAGTATGCTATGGTCAACTGAATTAAAAGCTCTGCATATAAAGTCATGATGATATAAATGAAATGGGTGCTTTATCTTGTAATACGATCCAGATAGATGCTGATGAGGTAATAAGACAAGTGACTTATTCCGAAACTTTGAAGTTCGCCATTGAAAATGATAGTGCTCCATATAAGTTTAATTTAATATCGTAACTCCTTCCTATTATTATATTGTGTGACAGTCCTATGAATGATATCTGATTCAATTCCATAATAATGAATGATTCAATTCCAACTGAATAGGAAAAAGTGATTTTCTTGTAATTTTATGTGGATGTAATTGTTCCGAGCGAACTTTTTCTTATAGTTTGTGCCTGAATGTAACTTCTATGCATGATAAATATCTTTGTAAACAACTTATTTTAAACCTAATTGTTTTCTTTCTTCATTAAGAAATTTCCCACAATTTTTTGTATAAAGATGGAAAAGTGACAGCCAAAAAGATTTTTTTCTTTCAATTTAATTTTATACCAGTTATATCAAGAATAAATGAAATTAGTTCATAGATTACACCTCATAAAATTAATTACCTGATATTATTCAAATATTTATTTTCATACATCACTGTTAGTTCGATATTCGTGAAACTTTTCATTATACCAACTGCTTGTAATTTTTTAATGTATCAACTCTGTATTTTTCTATTTCAGTTCATATTTATTGTATTCCAATTCCAAAATTTGTTAATTGATATTAGTGCCTTTTTATCTCATTTCTGCAGAAATTTATGCCCATCATTTATCTCTCTGATGCGTTTGAAGCTTTTGTGTTCAATAGTTTTGGAGAGTGTTCAGGGCCCAGTCTTTTGTAGATGACGTTGAAAATCTCAAAAAACACATTTCACTGTCAATGAACAATACTAATATCTAAGAAACTTCCAGTACGAATATTTATTTTCTACTACAGATGAAATATTCAGATATTTAGATAGACTACATTACTAAAAGGTGAAACAATTCTGGTACTTACAAGAACAAAGATGTAACACATCTATTATTTACAAAGAAAATGGTAAGGTAAAGAAAGGCTACGAAAACGCTATAGCTATTTTGATTGGTTTTTAAAGACCTGTAGCGATACATTAAACATATCTAAGTTATTATGAAACAAAATTTAGTTATTATATAATTATGAAGAAACAGACCAAAATATTTTCAATGCCCTGGTAAACATTTCTAAAGGGTTGTACATCATCAATGGATTTTCCGATACAATCATCATTGCCACTCACCCAATGGACTTGTCCAATAATTGTTTTCATTTTACATTTAAGTACAGGCTCTTTATATGCTCTTTATATGCTTCGTAAAACTGACCTACCTTCACCGAGAAGGTAGCTCGCTAGGAAAGAGTGACCATCTTAATCTCTCAATGTCACGTATTATGACGAAGAATGCATATAAATGTCGGTTTGTTAATCTCGAAATACTGCTGGGAATACGTTAAAGTGGCTTGTTGAGAAAGAATTAAACACAGAGTTGGAGTTGAAGGTTTTCTGTTGCCTTGGATGGTATAGCACTTAGCAGTCCAAGTTCGTCAAATTCCCAGATTGAAACAACTGAAACAGTTTTTATAAAATGTCCTTGGGGATTCTTACGACTGTAAGAACAGTAACATGGAGCTTCTATGATGGCATTCTTAGTACCCAAGAGATAGCCCAGTTGGGTTAGCCAATGATGTGGGGGTTGTTGTCAATACTTAAACTGAAGAAAATTTGTGTGGATGATGGCCAACCAGATTCTGCAAAATATTGCAGAGTGGCTCTACCGCAAACAGCTCCAAGAAATCGGAAGTTGTTCATATGGTAGCAGAAAAAACAATCAAGACCAGCAACATAGAAATTGAGGACATGCTGCGAGATGAAATTTTCACAATTGAGGCGCATATAAGGAAATTAGTCGAAAAAAGCTGCGATGGAAAGTCAAAGATAGGAGCTCCGAAAGAAGCGACAAAAAAGTATACGTTCAGGAAAACATCCAATTATAATGTACGCAGTACCAATCTAGGCAAAGCACTACAGCCATCATGCCTTAAAATGACAAAAATTATCCCGATTCACAAATCGGGAAGAGTCACAGATGTTCAAATTTCCAGAACAATTGTGCTATTAAGTCCCTTTGCTAAGGTTTTTAAAAAATATGTTGCCAATGATATACCAGAATTCATGGATAGGTTTGATTCAATGAACTCGAATCAATATGGTTCCAAAAAGGCAAATCAACCTCAAATGCAATGGTGACGCTTGTAAATCGACTTTAGGAGGAGTTACATGATAGTAAATGATAGGGTAGAAAGTTATCTGACAGACACGATTCAGCATGTTCAAGTAAATAATCACACTTCTTGTTTTAGGTCCCCTGGTATATCTGATATACGTGAATGATATTCCTGGTAAAAGTTGTATAATTTATGCAGACGACAACTCTCTCATAGTTACAGGAAGCAATGTGGAGCAAACAGTCTTGAAGGCCAATGAAGAAATCAAAATATCTGAGAAATGATTCTCTTCAAATGAATAAGTCTTGAACATGGAGAAGACAACGTTCATAAGATTTAGTCACTTAAATAATAAACTTGACTACAACTTGCTGTTAAAAGCTAACGGCAGATCTATCATTCAAGCACCGTCTTTGAAGTTCCTTGGGCTGCATACGAATGAACGCTGTACATGGACTACCCACATAAATGAAATGTGCAAAAAACTAGCTCCAAAGCGTTATCTCCTGTACCGACTCAGAAAAACCGTCAAAAAATCTGTATTGCACACATACAGTCAGTAATGACATATGGAATCATAGCATGGGGAGTATCTCAGGAGGCCGATAGGGTACTCAAACTCCAGAAAAGAGCAGTTAGAAATATCGTTGGATTGCCCAGGAGATTAAGCTGTAAGAATATATTTCCACAGCTCAAAATTCTGACAATTCATTCTTTGTATATCATACATATACTGATATATGCCAAAACAAAGCTGACCTCATTTAGAAGCATGGGAAACAGTAGATATCACACAAAAAATGCAGCAATCCTTGAAGTGCCTTATCACTGCCTAATCACTGTCTGAAAATAGTAGTCGAAAATATCTTATTAAAAAAAGCGTACTACTCTATGCAGGCGCATTTTATATTTTATCAAACCATTTTGTTTTCTATTGCTTTTAGATGTTCTTATGTATATCTGTAATATGTTTATAATTTAAGTCTCTTATTTATATCATCGAAAATTCCCGTGGACAAACTGTTTCCTGACACCTGACTTGTTCTGTATTATATGAGAAATAGTCATTAGAACCAATAACAAATAATTAACCACCATTACTATTATATTGAGTCCTTTTACATGCTTTCTTGCACTCAATTACATCAATAAATAAATCAATTATATTGACCACAATTTGTGAAAAATGTTTTGAGTATTAATATTTATCTTATGAATTTTTTTTTTCAACTGATACTGTATTATATAATGCTAGACAATCTAAAGAACTGATAAACTGTTGTTATCATAGGTTCATCAAAATGTCTTGCTGAGTAACTAGTGTCGAACAGCAGTATACATATCACTGAAATCTACAGTTCCACTTGGTACGCCTGGTTGTAGCACGAAAAGCACCATCTATATATGGGTAAAACAATAGGAGAAAGAACAAACAAAAAGTAGAGCACACACACGAATATGTTCGATAGATGTCAGAATTTGTGGCAAAGAGAAGCAGACATAGCACTGTGGACAAACAAACGCATTCTGGATAAAACTTCCTGATTTACAAGAGGGTATGACACAGTTGCTGACTATTCACAGCACTTTTTGTGTAATAAAAATCATTGTTGAAGTTTTTGGATCGACACATAGTGAATTCTCATTCCCAAAATGGACAATTCAACGGAGCCAAAACTTTGAGCTAGCTTGCAATGCCTGCAGAAGTACAAGGAAGAAGAATATGATCATAAAAGATACAACTGTTCTCGCCGAGCGAAATGAATCGCAGTCGAGTTACTAAAACTAGGTGTGTCTGTTCCGTTTTATTGGTTTATCAAGATTCAATTAGATTCAATCACCGTCCATATAATAGACTTTGCTCCAGTAATAATGAAATGAACCTTCACATCTGCTCCGGCAATTGTCGCAAGTAGGGCAATAACATTATCGTTCTTTCCGAAGTTCAAGACTGTTGTCCTCGATTCAGAAATAAGTCATGCTCTACGCAATTCCGATATAATGGCATTTTGTAATTAATTGACAAGATTCAGATGTAGAGGTTGTACGATAGCTCGATGCCATTCTACTTTCTAAATGAATTTTTGCACTGTTGATTTCAATTTGGTAGCACAAAAGGGCTTGCTCCCATTTAGAATTGTTTTGTGAGCAATTATGAGGGGAACATTTATTTGCTTTAATACATTTTGTAGCGGAGAGATGAATTTGAGTAGCACTGATGATGAAACGTTACGAGGGTCGTAGAAGGAAGTAACATTGTAATTTTACGAAAAAAATACAGAAGGTCAATTTCGAAACTTGAGTGGTAGATATTACTCTTGAATGAGGGTGCATCCGATAAGGGGTTATTATTTCCGAAAAAATTATAATAGAACCATAATGCAGCTTCTGTGACTCTATACTCGGCGATATTAAAAAATACTTGACATTATGAAGGACTATTCGCCTGTGGAACTATTTTTGAAAATATTGCCCTACGTTGATTCAAAAACGAGTCGGATTGATCACCATCTCCAAGAAGAAGTGCTGGACAAACCTCGTCTTCAGCGGGTTGGCTGTCCTTGTTCATCTTTCTCTTCCTGAACCATTGTCGACAGAGTAAACTTAAACATTTTTTCTGACGCTGAGTCTACAGAGAAGATGGATGTTGAGCTTACGACTCCAACTGACCTCCCTGCAAATTTAGATCAAGGTGGAAATCTTGCACCTTGACTATCCGACTACTTCATTAATAATGAAACAGCAGACCATATACTTTATGCCTGCCCCGCTGGGGACCAAATCAGGTTTTGAGAGTTTGGTAGAGCCGTACTCTTACCATATGAGCTGAAAGACCACTCACCATACAAACTAATCGGCTACGATAAGAACTGGGTTTTTTTGGTCGAGTGTGAATAGGTGTGAGCCACAATAAACCCTTGATGGTTGCGGTGGAGGTTCGAAAAGACCAACTCACTTTGAACCTAACCTAACCTTTCCTAATAATTTCAAATAACATGGTTCATCAAAGCCTTGTTCAACTTTTAGCCGGTAACACATGTTTCTGGTAAGTAGAGGAATATTGTAGATTCTATCAACAATAATATCTAATCACTCGAGAACTTGAGAGGTAACTATCATTTGGGATATTTTGGTAATGTTTACAGGGCCGTAATTGTAAAGGAAATAATTCACACAATTATAATCATATATTACCGAAACATCTCGAAATATGAAATTGAACTTAATTTCTCAGTATGAAGTGAATGTTGGCGATAGAAAAACTACAACAAACAATACAGGTCCGTATTTAAAAATTTAACTTGGGCCACCCCCAAGTCAGATGACCTGTATAAAGAATTCATGGGCATATTCTGATAGCCCACATCCAGTGCCAATGACAAAATGTGAACAGATTTTCAATATGTCTGCGAATAAAAAAGATATAGACAAAAAATAATTTGGGATTTTTGGTTTTTCCTGTAGGTATATCTCCAGAATCAAAATGGCTTCATTCGATTTTTTACATCTCTGAAATACGCAACTTTGCCACAATTTAACCGACACTATCTCTTATCGTTTACGAGATTCCCATGTACAGAAACGAATTTGAATAGCCCTGTATTTAAATTTTTTGGCTACAGTAAATTTATTTGGCAAAAAGTTGGGTTCCTTGATCAGACAGTCTGATGTGCATAATTATAACAAATGAAATGCCAATTTCAGAGAGATTTCGTTAAACAACGCCTGGCTATAATTTGGATGATTGTATTCCCCTTGAGTTTAAAGTTTTCTATCAATCTAAGTTTTAAAAATACTGTGAAAAAGTATCTTCTGAGATATTGTTCTCACTCAGTCAATGAAGATTCAGAACATATTTCTACAACCTGATTTTGGCAATAGTTCATGTGTTACCTTTTCTTCTTTTTTCATTTGTAGGTTAGTCATGCTTTGTATTGATATCGTTTAGATATTTATTTTCTGACTGCAGAATATTTCACATGAGTTTTGAAATGTTTGTGTTGTACAATATTTACTACCCATTCTGATTGTAAATGACCTGCTACAAACATATTTGAGTATGTAACATAGTCAATAAACTTACTTGATTTCAATTTATTCAAGATTGCAAAACTAAAAGACATTGTGAAGTTTCATCAACAAACGGAAATCGTCCAAAAGAAAGCTTTTGGCTTTCTACTTCTCCATCTTCATACAAAAAATGCGAGAATGTGAGAATCTTCTAAGGAAAGGAAGAAAGCAAAGAATTTCAAAATAAATTCTGTTTCCAGTTTATTTAGAACTGAATTTATCATCAACAGATCTATTCCCTAACTTTGAAGTAGAAAAGAGCCGATAAACAAACGATCATAACTCAAGACGTAGAGGTCAAAGTGACTACCTATATTGTTATGGAGAACAAAAAAATTCAAACTCATTTATAAAATGAAAACCGTAAGAGGGTTAAATCATCTTAAATTCGATATTATGGTACAATAGGCAAATTTCTGGAAAATTGAAGAAGTTTCAGAAGGCCCACAATTTTCTATCATAGAAAAGTTTTGTGAAGAATATTTTGAAACCTTTCAAAAATGAAATCAATAAATAATGTAGTTCTGAATAAATGGTGCTTCGACAATTTAAAGAGCCAGAGAAATGGTTACATGATTATTCCAAATATAAACAGTACCGTATGACAAAAATTTACCGTTGAGTTCACAAATAATTTTTACCGAAAAAAGTAATATTATATGCAGAAAGTACTGAGTTCCCGCTCGAGAGTGATATTCAATGCATGTGGTTCCAATGGATTTTTTATTATTCCATTTTGTTGTAATGTGAAAAATGTACTTTGTATTTTATGATTTTGCTGTTTATGAATGTATTTTATTAAAATTAATTTGAGATTTAAAAGAAAGGGTATTTTTGAACAATCTCCAGATAATCGTTCCAATGGTCCAAAAAGCTATTATATCACTATTATGATGTAATAGTGGACAGAGAAAAATGTATGGGCAGCCCAAGTTGGCTACAAAACTCGAAAGAAAAATAGCCTGGTACTCAATTCAATAAGAAAATTTTTCCAGAAGCTACATTTCGCAAATTCAGAATATATTTGATATCTCTCAAGTAGAATTATTCTCAAGTCTTCATTGTATGGAAAGAACTGCGGTTTAGATAGTTTACTTGGATACAAATTATCTTGATAAAATAACAAAATCTGTTGATATTTCATCTTTTTTCAACTGTTATATATTATTCATGCATGTATCCTTTTCTTGCCTCGTTCAAAACTGTTTATCGTGAATTCAGTTTGATGAAATGAATAATAAATACTATTATGAAATCTATTTATAGAATCAAACAACCCAATCGAATACCCAATGTCGGATAGAACAAAGTTTGTATTTCGTAATTGTTATAATGGAACGAATCTATTGGAAAAACTGAAATGTAAATGACCCGCCTTTACTATGCATAAAAATCAGTTAGAAAGTCACGAAACTGTCCAAAGAAATGCATACATTTCGGAACGGTAAATTATGCATATTTTGGTAGTTCACAGAATAGTACAGAATATATTTCTAGGACAAGGTGGTTAGTTACCAAAACACGTTCATAGTTTTCGAACATGCGATGTTCACAATTACCGAATTATAAAAAAAACAGATGTTCGTGAAGAATCCTCTCTTTGGGACACTCCCATCAAAATGGATCTGCCCCAGATAGAATTTATACAATTTGGTTTTTATTCAACGTGCGGAAGATTTGAGTACAAACGTGTTGTGCATTATAAAAAAAAATATACCACGAATGCTGAATACGAACAAATAATTCCAGTGGTAAAGGCGATTGATGTTGAACTACAAACATGAATTCGACTCGAGAAATCTCTGGCTTCAATTCGTAAAATTTTTTTGTAAAACATTATTTTCAGTTGTAAATATAAAAATATTTTATTTGAATAGGAGATAAAAAAATATAGTATATGACATATAATGAAATGAAAATGATTTTTATTGACAAGTACGGAATGAAAATTTGAATCTTTTAAATGGTCATTGAATAAAAAAAGTCAATCGTTTGATACCCCCTGTAAACAACTTCAGGAACCTGCTAGGAGGGAAGTCTTACCTTTTTATATGCAATTTTTATCACGACAGAAGCAATTGCAGAATGAAATCATTGAGAGGTATCACAAATATTTATTTGGTCTGCCAATTATATTCGATATTATAAAAAAATAAATAAAACTGATGGTTTGCAAATCGGTTGAGAGTATTTGCAAAATTGATACATTAGACTTTTATCTTTCAAGTATCATTTCGTTGGTTGAAATTCTTCAGGTTATAGGAGCAACTATGGGATTGGTAATTATCCAAACTGGTGGACAAGCAAACGTGTTCCCTCAGAAAAGTCCACTAGATCGCCTGATATGACGCCTTCAGATGTTTTTGAGGGGTTACATGAAAAAAAAAGTATTTGGAATGAAATTGAGTCTTGAATACATTTTTATTGGAATCATGATATACCGGGTGTCCCAGAGCTTTTAGGCCAGCAGATATCTCAGTTACCTGCAGAACAAAAATTAAAACAAAAATATGTATCATAGGAGAACACAAG
>WOGP01008982.1:0-10946 GCA_015342065.1 Leptinotarsa undecemlineata | reverse complement strand
AGAAACATTTCCAGTATTATTTATAAGGTAAACAAACTTGACAAACTTATCCATATGTATATTTCTTTTTTATTATTATTTGAATGCTGATTTAATGGTTTTTTTTCTTTTTTTTATATTTGTTATATTTTTATTGCCAACTCTCGTAGCTGGCTGTGGAGGTTGAATGGTAGAACAAACCTGTAATTTTGTACACTGCAGTTCTGAACTTCGCCTTTTGGTTATTATATCCTGTTTCATCCAATAAAGACAATTATTATTATTATTATTATCGATGCTAAGTTTATGGAATCTGAAATTTGCTGCTATGTATACAGATAGTATACGACATGAAAGAACTAGAAAATACATTTTGAAGCTACTTGTCTATTTTCACATCCATGCAAATACAAATAATTTATAATAAACATAACTTTCACAAGTACCCATTTATATTTCAAAGAACAATAACAAAAACCATAAGAAAATCAACGAAAGTTGGAAAAAAATAAAACATTACCATGGATGGAAGCAATAGAAGATAGGTGCAATGATTACAAATAGATTAAAACAGCAAATGGGGGCCGCAAATATTTGATCAAGTGTTTTTAAAAACATGTTACTCCGAAACGTGGTTTTTCTTTCAATTATTCATTCCGTGTGTTATTTAGCATTTTCTAGGAAATATCTCCATGTTTTACAGTCGAGGCAGTGTATTTGCTTTATTATCCATCAACGCTGGTATATCACAGGGTTTAATTTTTGTACCAGCCCTGTTTTCACATCGCAAAATAGGTTTAATCATTACGTTACTAGGTCATTCCGAGGTTTGGAATATGACTACAGTTCATAGTGATTGATGATTTGAAACTTCTCCATCTGTATGCTCGAATGTTATTGTACATATCAATTGTTGTTTTATGTGAAAAATTATCATAATTATTTTTTTCAATTATTATTTCACGATCTTCAAAACCAATGCAAGAAATCACGGAAAATTGATTTTTGATAAAAAGAACAATATTTGATATGATTTCATAGAAATCAAATGCAATCTGAACAATCCGGATTTGGGTATGTGTTGGACATATGAATTTTGCAAGATATCGGCAATGATATTCGGATTTATACTCCTCCTTGTAGAAAAAACATAATGTTCTCACTCCAGTTTTATTACTGTGTTCAAATTCGCTACCTCATGCCTTCTTTCCTGAATACCTTTTATTATATTTGTTTGTTGTAGCTGACTACGCGACACATTTTCAATGAGCATGGAAACATTATTTTAGTAACAGGGTATTTTTTGCTATTGGATGGTTATTCGGCTATTGCTTTCATCTATATTTATCAAATGGGAAATGTCACCATTGGTCAATACTGAATTTCTCTAGCTATATCGTATGTAGTACAAAGTTTGTCAACATATGTTTCTCCCAAACTGTTTCATCATTCCTCCCAATGAATAACATAATTCGAATTTATGACTGCTCGACAGTTTCCTCACTAGACATTACTCCACTTTATTTCATACCACTTTCTATATAGCTGTTTCTCCCAGAAATTCCTCCTTGAAATCTGATTTTTCGTCAAGGGGAACATCTTTAACTTCAACTCAATCAAGCAGACGATGAAGATGATCTTGTTATGTCTCAGAATATTCCACTTTCTGTTAACTATTTCAAATATTCCTTCAAAATCTATGGAAATCGAATCAGCAGTTAAAAAATAAGTTAATAAACAAAACAGAAGTACACCCATAAAGCGTGAAGCTGTAAAATCTAAACGAATAACTCAAAAAGTGTACAATTATTTTTGGTAGTTCGGAAGAGTCAGAACAGAACTGAGGTTGGGAATCTATATGAAATCCTAGGTCAATACAATACAGCCAACACTAAAATATCCAAGAACTAATACTGAACTAATTCTGTGAGACTTGACGCGAGTAGTGAAAAGTTAAGCTAAAGAAAAGTAAGCAGTGAATAAGGACAATGAAACCAAAACCGCAAACACGAAAAAACTATGTCAGCTGTGAAAATGAATGGTGTGGCTATCCCTTCTAGATCACATTATCAACCAGTCTCTATATTGGAAATATCATCAAAACATAATCTCATACATTGGAGTTTTTTTCCTATGTCAGAATACATAGTTTCGTTACATTCTGAAATATTTTGTACTTGTACGGGATCCCTGAAGTCATTTGTAGCTTCTGGATTCCACACAGCTAGAACACTTCTACTCATTGTTTAAACTTCAGGATAGTTTTTTACAAATATCTCCTGAGTAACGAGTCCCCTTCGAAGATTTTCTCCAACATTCCTCGACGATTTTTTTCAACAAAAATAACATAGAAAACTGAGTGCCAAGAGATTGTTTTGTTCATTTAGTCAAGAGTTTTCCTCAGTCCTGTCGCAGTGAAAAAATAAAAAGTTGAAGGTGGTACCTCATGTTAGTTTTTTTCCAAAGGTAATTTGACCCCTCACCACTAGTGTTTTCCCAACAAGTAAATAAAATTCGAAATTTAATATGTCTCTTCAATTAAATCTCGCTTGATACCCCTAAATGTATCGAATTCGTAGTACAATATCAAACAGTGCTATTAAGATCAATTGTAGATGTTAGTTATTGATAAATTGCCCCTGTGTGAAGGTTGGAAATGTTAATTGCGAATGTTCAATTGATTCATTTCATTGGCCTTGTAACATAAATGGTTGTTTTCCCGGTATATATCTTAACTCCAAGTATATAGAAGTTTTAATGGCATAAAGACAACAGACACATATAATTATTATTGAAACTAAAAGTTGTTTGAAAATTTTCATTTCCATAGGTTTGTTTGTCAACAAATTTTGAGGGTATATTAGTACCAATTTTAGGAATCGGCATTCGTAAGCACTTATTACCCTTTCATTGTCTCAACCGAGATGGTGATACATTACAATGTAATCTACTTGAGCATCTTTCTTATGAAGTACAAATATTATTCAACTAGCGACATGCTCCGACTTTGCACGGGTAGTATAGTCATATTTGAACCTATTTAAACTGAATAATAATGAATTGTGCACATACATATTTCTCTTGAATCACTCCGTCTACTGGTGAAAACAGTATGAAAATCTGTTCGGTAGTTGTTGGCTTTATTGCGTACAGATAGGCGCGGCTACTGTCTTTGATATAATATGTAGTGATATGCCACCACTATATTATAATACAGTCTTTTCTTACACATAGACATGGTAGAGGAGCAGAGAGTTTCTTCGTGATTTTTGGGGCTATACAATCTGTTTCGATGTTTAACAAATTTGATGAAAACCGTATTTCGCTCTTCCAATCTTTCTTCTAGTGTTTGAATTTACAGTTCGGCTCGGATTGATGCATAGGAAAAAAATTTAAGGTTTTTTGTATTCCTTTCAGAAGAGTAATTATATTGAGGTATTCATCTAGTTATTTTTTTTTTCAAAAATCGTAAACAAAGAAACTATTGATTTTTACTGTACTTTTCTACAACGTCTTCTATATAACAGTAGGTAATTACAAACTTAATTAGATAAATAATTATTTCTTGTAAAACGGGTAGATTTCGAAAAAACAATTACAATACAATATTAATTGTAAGAAAACAAGTATAAATATGTTACACAACAACCACGATTTCAATATGGAGTAGGGACGACATGTTACATACAGAAAGTAAAGTATAAAAATTAAACCAGGATATACACGTCATATCAATTCTGGCCATTCGACAATTGATCGATACCTTTTTTGCTCAATCTTCTGAAAAAATTGATGAACGGATCAAATATACGTGGACTGTTGAAATAAATACGGAGAATGTTCAAATTTCGTGGGCTACGTACATTCGATTAGCGATGTTTTTATTTTTTTATGTTGGTACACTCGTCGAAACTTATGCGAGCTAAGGTTTAAAGAGGTCATACCTTTTGACATGTGATTCATAGCCGTTGCTAGGTGAACAAAATTCATAATTTTTCTTTCCTCACATCTATTGTTTCAACAAGGACACACATGACATATCAATTCTAGTCTCCCGACAATTCATCAGTCCCCTTTTTGTTTACTATATTCTGAAACAAGTAGTGAACTAATAAAATAGTTATATTGCAGTGCAAAATCTATCTATAGCAAAATGTTCCTAAAGGACAAAGTTCAATTTGAAACATGCAATAATTTCCAAAAAAAAAACATTTTGTATCGCTTTTTGATATCAATTTGCGACAGCTATTCGACAAACATTCATAACATACGTTTCGAAATTTTAATATTATCAAAACCTGAACTGAAATAATTGTGCTAACTTTTATTAAGTTAACAGAGTCACTCGTTTTAAAAAAAGAAGAACGGCATGGGCGATTGACGAAACAGATACAAAAACTAGTCAGGTTATATTGCTAGCTGAAAAATGTTTTTTTCTAAAATAATTTTTTTAAGGATATTACAAATCAATTCTGGATTTTTTCTTTCACGATTTTTTCAAAAAAAGAATCAAGTATGAATGAAGATATGAACGAAGAAGGCAATAATTTCCAGAGAAATACTTTCTATAGCTTTTTTAATCTCGAATTACTTACTATAATCATTCGACAAATATTGGTAGGAGAAGTTTTAACACTTGCATTTTAAAAAGACTTTTACTAGGATAGCTGTATAAACTATCACAATTTTTTTTTTTCAGATAAATGAAACATTGGTTACTTGTACTTGCCACCGTTGCAGCGGTGTCTGCAGTGCCGCCTCTACCTACCAATGCGAGAGTATGTATCGAACGATGTAATTGTAAATTCAGCAAGTTGCCGAGCAGGCTACAAATCATAGATTGCGATGGACCGCTCGTTCTCAACGCGACCACTTTCCAGTACATATCTAAGATCGCCATTAACGTAATCACCTTGGAGAATGTAATCATCAACCAGATCCAAGAGGATGCCTTCAGGGATTTCAAAAATTTGGACGATATCGTTATTGTCAAATCAAAAATTGGTTCAATCGACGCGAAATCTTTCAACAACGTAGAAAGGCTAAAGTTTCACGATTGTGGCTTTGAAGATAGTCCTGACCTCTTTTCTGAAAAACTGCTGGAAGTTCACTTTGGTAGCTGTCACCTAGAGCAAATTCCCAATTTGAATGGCTTACTCAGCCTCACCTTTCTCAACTTAAGCGGCAACTATATTAAAAATCTGGAAATAGAGTCATTTGCTGAGTTGTTCAGTTTAGAAGAGTTGTACCTGTCAAGCAACGAGATTTTCAAGCTTCCGCCAACTATCTTCATCAACAATCAAGCACTGAATAATTTGAATCTGGATAATAACCCCATTAGGAAATTTTATTTGAATACTTCTGAAAATCTTGAAACTCTTTCATTGAAAAACTGTCAGTTGGAAGAGTTCAATGAAGAGTCCACACGTAAACTTTCCACGCTCAACGAATTGGTCCTTAGCCACAATAACATTAAGAAAATATCCACCAAGGCTCTATCTCACATGAAAGAGTTGGCTGTCCTCGACTTATCGTACAACCAATTGACAACATTGAATGATGATATTTTCTCGGAACATACGCAGCTAATAAAGGTTACATTGGATGGAAACAACTTCAAAACATTGCCAAACTTCTACCTAAAAAATGGCAATAGCTTCTCATTATACACCTTCTCATGCAAACAATGTGGACTGAAAACCTTATCAAGTTCCGTTTTCCAACATATGTCTGGTATAATAAATCTAGTGCTGTCTTACAACAAATTTATGAATGTCGATAACATTTTCGAGAAAATCGTAAGTTTGAAGTTGCTCGATATATCGTACAACAGTATCACGTACCTTTCACCAACGGCATTCATGCACAATCGTAATTTGGAGAATCTACACCTGGCTGGAAATCCGTTGAAGGTACTCAATCCTGAGGTGTTCTACTACAACAGAGTTCTCAGAGAAATTGATGCCAGGAACGCTTCTCTAACCAAACTCTGGTCCAACACTAACAAACCAGTTAAGTCTCTACACAAGTTATTGCTTGGAGGAAATCAGCTGGGAACTCTTACCAAGGATGACTTAGATATTATGCCTTTTCTGGAAGCTATCGATCTTAATGATAATCCCCTAGTTTTCAACGACAAACTTTGCAGTGTCATACACATACTGGAATTGAATGGGGTATCGCCCATTGAGTATACCAAGGATTTCTTCAACAGCTTTGAAAAAACCTATGGAGAAGACATTGACGGATTCAGTACTGTTGACTGGAAGGATTTCCATCACAATACTTGTCCCGAAGTAACCACCAAATATATTCCTAAAGAAATTGAGGTTACCAGCATGGATTCGAAAATTGAAAACACTTCAGAGGACGACGATGATTCATACAACTACGACTACAATTATGAAGACGATGGCGAGGATATAGATTCGGGTAATTTGGACAAGTTCAGCCCTGCTGCTGGTGATAATTACCTGCTAGAAGGCGGAAATAACCCGTTGACTGGAGATTCATATATGCTCGCTGTTGCACTAGCTTTCGTTCTCAGTGCTGTGGTGGTTCTTACAGTTGCTGTTACCGTGACCTTGTGCATACTCCGAAGAAACAACAACTTCAATATGCAAAAAGCGAACCTTCCAAGGCTGAAGATTCCCTTGTGGAATACTACTCCTGGTCAGAAGAAACACAGCGGGTCTATCTATAGACCGCTGTCGGAGGACCTTTCAGGTCCTAAAACTCCGAAGTTGAGTCGTTATGATTTCACTTCGGTTCCAACTGTGCATTCTTCCAGTCCTCAAGAATAATTTTGGATGAAATATTTCGCAGCGCTTGGCTTTCAAACGTTACTTTCTGTAAATATATCCGAGCCAGGTTTTGATCTATTTATTATAAAGAATAGTAATATATGTAGACGCCGACCACCATTATTGTTTTTAATTAACTGACGGAAACTTTTTTATTCTGATGGTGTTTAATGAGTAAAAGCTTCAGTCATATATAGGTGATCATTAAAATTCCGATTATTGCTTGCACATTATTCTTAAGTGAGAAGCAAAATTGTATTTACATTACTGTTATTGCGCTTATAGTTAGATAACACATAGAAATAATTTTATTATATTATTAATAGGACCCAATGATTTCTTTTCAGGTCACACTGAAACCTATTCCAAAATATTTCTCATATTCAATATAATTTTAACTGCTTTCTTGTAATTTGAAATTCCTTTTTGAGGTCATCTCTATTTATGGTCAAGATGAGTTGGGTTTTTATTAAAAAAATAGCTACCTATTGACTCATTTATTTATTGATGCTACTTTTCTTTTCTTTTTTTCAACATTGATTTCTTCCTCATTATTATGACAGATAGAACTGGAATCTCTGGCACAAAATGAATCTGGGAAATGACTGTCATCTTCTGATGTTACTAACTTGGTTAGCGAAACGCATGTTAAGATACAGTGGTTTACTTCTGGTGTGGAAATGTTTCATTAGTGAAAAAAAGTATTCAAACATAGAAAGTTTCAATTCTGATCATACCCATATTGATTTAAATTTAAGAGCCACCGGTATACCCAATAGGCTGAAACAGCTGTATACCGCTGTTTCAGCCTGTCATTTGATGTTATAACAAATCAATTTTTAAAATGAATCAAGTGGGTCTTTAGATTTAGATATTCAAAATCATTCACTGGGGTGATATAATTATGGTCGAAATATTTGAAACGGGATTTAATGTGTGATACAACTTTTTGTTTCTTTTCTGACTGTTACAACGTAACCATTTGCTCTTGATAGATATATGTGCACTATAAGAAAAGCATTAACACTTCTATTTCTTCGAGAAAATTTAGTGAGAAAAGTCGCTGAGACAGCATGAATTTAAAGGCCTATAATAAGGTAAGTGAGAAAATGCTGCACTAAAGAAGAACAAATAAGATTTTTAACAGAAACAATTTATACCCATATTCTTAACATTTGCAAAGCGAACCGACCAAATCAAACACTTCATATCATATTCGTATCGAACATGAATTTATAATCTGAAACAAATTAGAGAAATGAGGTAAGCTGACTAAGCGGAAAAATATATTTATCTCTACGTGCTAGGTAACAATTTTTATCGTCTGTACTCAAAACTTGTCATTTTAGATTCACTATCTGGTAGTTTGAAAATGAAATGTGATTATTTCAAGTGTAGATAATGGATTACTACAAAGTATAAAACTCTTAGTGGCTGGGAATATGGGGTCAAGTGGAAAACACTAGTTGTAATCATGATTGCAGAAATTTAGCAATGCTAATCAGATTTTTGTTACACATTGTACGATATGCTACTATCAACCAATACAATACTGTGCTTGATTCAACGAAAATATAGATATCAAATTCTGTTATAGATACGACCTGGGTAATGTGAGAGAATTTGATAAATATGTCACCTACATTTATTCTCGCATGCTTACTATATTCCGAATCAGGAATTTTATATGATTGACAACTCTTACAAACACCATAATATTAGAGAATAAAGTAAATTGAGTATACCCGTGAATATAATGCTAAACAGCAACATAAATCTGTTTGTTCAATTATGTTGAAATCGATTAATCACAAAAGTTTCAAATATCAATATTCTAAATTGTTCAATACAGTTCCAGGTGACTTGCAAAATATAAAGAACCTACAATCTTTCAATCCCTGGTGTCAACAAGTTTCCAAGATCAAACATACAGAGCTTGATAGAATAATTCACTTTAAAATTCATACCACTCAATTCCATCAAGTTATATAATTTACTGAAGTTATATTTTATATTGAATTAACACAAAGCAAAACTGAAAACTAAATTATATCAAGGTACTGATACTCTCAAAAGTATAGAATAGTACCTACATATGGTAAAGTAAAATATACAAGCAATTACGGATGGGGTGTATGCAGGTGTCTATATATTTAATATAATGCTAATTTTATTTCCTGTTAGTGTAATGTATTTATTAATTCATTCCTGCACTAGAATCCGAGAATAAATGATTCTTTCGACTCTTTTTACTTGTTTCTCTGATTATTGTAATTTTTTCCTTATGTACAACTTTGTACTTTTATATTCTGGCAGCAATAAATATTGAATTCGAATTATATAGTTCTACTTCAATTAATTGCTGCTTATTCAATTCATATATATTTTTTTTAATTTGTTGATTCTCTATTTTAAATTACGTGGATTTTAAAATTATTTTTTCAATCATAACGATTTTTAGAAAAATTGTGAATTATGCCTCTATGCAACTGTCCACTATTTCTCGAACTTGCTTACTGAAAAATAACATATCATTTATTGAAATAATATCATTAATACACCTTTAATTTAAGATTTTACCGAATTTTCATCTTAGGTCATGTACGTTGGACTATTTCGTGAAAGGTAATTGAATGTACTATTATTGTTTTACTTATCTCCTGGATAAAGTTTCGTAAATAGGTTATCATTCATGACTTATAACGAGTGCTTATGAGAATACTTGTGCCATGTGGTATTGTTTCCATACTTTTGATCTTATTGCACACACATTTTCGTAATGAAATGAAAGAATTGTTAGTTTCTTTTGTTACATTTTTCTGTGAACGAAGACCGTTTACATTTTATTAATTGCTCTATATTCAAAACACAGCTCGAAAGTGTCCCAAAGTGTAGTCAGACGTTATTCAAACAGGCTGACCTAGTCAGTTTGGTATATCAGACCCAATGTTGATAAACAACAGTTGCAACCCAAAACATTTCGAAGCAAGTAATATGGTTGCTAAGATTTGCCCATATACCTACCGTCTGACTAACCAAGGCTTTCAATAACATTTAGACATGGGTAACCTTCTAAATTATTAGAGATCCATTAGCTTTTTTTATTTAGTCGCTGTATGAAACTTGGCAAATTCCCTGATAAAGTAAAAATTAGTACCTATTCTTTGAAAAATGGAGACCCCACGATCATGGTGAACTACAGAACTATTATGTTAGGTATTTGAAAAATGGTTAAATAATTTTGTTTTATTTTTTGGACAAGTTCAACATAATAATCAAGTTTTAACACGAATTTTGGCCTAGTTGGCGGAAAGTGCTTCGTACGTTTTTTTTTTGATATTATTATATATTGTGAGACCTCCGAAGTTTCTACTCTTCATCAATGATATGCCGGAACATGTGAATACAAATCTAGTAATTCTTGATGCAGATGACACAACACTTGGTGCGGATGCAATGGCCCAGCGGAGCTCCAAGAATGAACTGTCTGTCTAATATACGAAGTGGTGACGCAAACACTTGCTAGTTGTAAATCCCAGTAAGACTGTTTTAAGGTATTTTTATTCCGTAACTACCAGAGTTTCAAGTTAAAGAAAGTGGAGATTATTGAAAGCTATATTTGAATAATTATTATATTTCATGTAATCACATGTGGCATAAGTGTTGTGACTCTACACTCGCCCTCCTTACTCTACAGATACCAGATCATTACGTCAGTTACGAATACAAGTGATATAAAAACAGGAAATTTTAATTCACGTTTTTTATGATGATGGATTTCGCTAGTCACACTGTTGTTTTCGGGGCTAACATTAGTGATTCAAAAAATATAGTGCAATATATTGGAATAATACACATACATACAAATTAGAAAATTTGAATCATATTAGAATCTTATCAGATAATGGAAGTCCGAACTAGTAAAATTAATCGCTTTATCATTAGATTGAAATCTAATAACCTCCGGGTGTCACTTTCAAAAAATTTTTTTTTATAATTTTGACGGAACCGTCCGCTTGTACATTAGTGGCAGGATAGTAAAGAACGCCGGTAATGTGTTTTACGCCACTGGTTTCAAGAAAACTTTGAAAACTTTTAGACAAAAATTTGTGGCATTGTCCGTACACAGTTGAACTCTTGCGAACAGTTTCCTAATTCTTTTAT
>WOGP01008981.1:0-10946 GCA_015342065.1 Leptinotarsa undecemlineata | reverse complement strand
GTAAGTTACGAAATTCAATAGATAAGGCATTGTATAGCTTAATTCCCTATATTATCTGTTCTTTTCAACCTATTAGCTGTAGGAACAAGGTTTGATTTATTTCTTGTATCGTGTTGGTGTACATCTTGGTGAGCAACTTTATTAACCAAGTTCTGTTGAAGAAGAAGCAGATATTCATAGAAAATAACTGAGTATAGGGTCATTATTGGTCGACACTTTCCATCATAATTGGCAGAGATTATGCTTCTTACTGCAGATTTTTAAATGACAAATATTCTATTAAGATGTACCTTTGATGCATTATTCCAATTAATTATACCATACCTAAGAACTGAATGAAAAAGTGAATGATATGTTGCAAGTGCCCCTCTTTGATTTACTTTTTTTTTAAATCTTCTGATAGCAAAAACTGTTTTGCTAAGTAAAAATTTTGTTGAATTTTTGTTATCTCGATTCAAGCAAATTGTATCAAAAGTTAAAGTTTCTGTTTTTTGTTCATTGAGAATCAAGTCATTTGGTGTGAACCATGATCGAGCTATCTCTAATATGTCAGCATGAATCATATGAGGATCATCTATTTTATCTATTTTTTTGCTAAAGGTTGCACCATCTGCATACAATACTACTTCTGATGAGTTCATCACGTGAGGCAGGTTGTTGATATAGATTAAAAACAGAAGTATACCCAATATTGACCCTTGTGGCACTCCTTTTCATATTTTTTTTTTGGTTCGGATGTAACGCCTTCTTCATGAATTGTCAGGATTCTACCAATGTTTAATTGCTGAGGGAAGTAGCCTTCACTTAGACAAGTATTGAAAATATTTGTTATCGGTTGAGTTATACATTCAATGGCACTCTTCATGACTAAAACATTCACACCGTTTATATCCTCAGTTTTTTTATTTATTAACTTAGTTATCATTATTCTCACCTCATCTGTCGTTACAGGCCTAAAGAACATCGACTTATTTGTATTCATTTTTTCATCCGCAAAAGCAAAAGGGGTTGTGTACTAAAGTTGTGTTAGATTGATACCGCAATAGAAGAAATGATTTGCTAATTTTTGTACTTGAGATTTTCAAGAATACTTTATTCAAAGTCGACGGTAGCTCTTGTAATATTACGAAATTGTATCAAAATATTTCAATCTAGGAATTCTGTCGTTATAATGCCGGTATATATTTCGTCCATAGCTGATATCACAGTGAACACGTTTTCCTAGTCTGAAACCGGTCTATTTCTGATAAAAAAACTGCACTTATCCTACGGACTGCGCCAGAACGTATCAAATATCAAATATACGAAGATACTTTTTCAAAAATACTTTATTTCGACATCAACAAGATGGACTCAGTGAAGAGAATGAGTGAAAGTCGATTTTAGTATTAATTACATTATTTGTTTTGTCAATTCTGCTTATAGTTAGGTGGTCTGGAATAACGGGTGTGAATCCCTGTGCGGAGCTTGGTCAGAGAACGCGGTTTCATAATTTTCATCATTTTGAAGAATTCGAATTGTTTATCAGAACATTACGTAGCTAGGAAAATGATTCATTCTAACGATTGAACTTCACTTTATAATCCATACAAAAATTTGCACACAGAAAGTTTGCAAATATCTAATGAAATCTTTATTGAGACCTTTGATCTTTGTATCTCAGAAAAGAAGAACCTCATGTAGTTTGACACTTGAAAACAATTGAAATGAAGCATATTTAAGAAGTACTCTATTGTGAGATTTTCACCAAACAGTTTTACAAAAACGCAATCTGTGTTTCTCTATGCAATAGCTTCTTCAGGCGTGTCTTGACTCCCATATATTGAGTTTCAAACGAATAAGTTAAACACCGTACCGGAACATAACAGCGAAACCAACAAAGAGCGGACTAGTTTGTTTTTGATGCTCGAATGTTTGAGTAAACACAATCCTGTAAGATATATCCAGTTCAGTGCCTTCAAATAGTTAATGTAATTTTCACAGTTGAATACATTTCTTTCAGAGACAGAGTTTTGAACCCCATATAATTTCAAGTCTACAAGGAGTTCAATGCCTGCAAAAGAAAAGCAAACTCGGTTAGAAATAAAATTCGAGGATTCTGTCAGATTCGCGAGCGATCATTCAATACGATTAATCAGCGGGCACGGATTTCGTCCTTTTCAATTTCCTTTGATGAACCTTGGACCGGGTTTCTGAGATTTAGGAGAAAGTTCATTCAACGGTATTGATAAAATACGACAGATGAATGAACAGCGTATTACTTTTGGCTATTTCCACTTCACATTGAATTTAACTGAGATGTATTTTTTGTATTCAAAACATCGTCGTGTGGAATGAAACCCTGAATTGTTCAAATGAGTCGCATCTCATGCATGAGTCGCAAAGGTTCATAAAGTAATGAATGACAGATTGCATAGGTCTGCGATGAAAAAATTGTAAAATATTTAACTAGTGACTCAACAGTATGTAATGTGCAGGTCACGAAAAAAATAGTAAAACAATTCTATCACTTATAGATAAGTAACAAATTTCAACTGAAATTTTCTTATTAAATGGGTTTGTGGGATCGGTATGGGTTCGATGTTTCTGAATTATGTAGCCTATATAAGCGGTAAATTGAGTCTGAATTGTGGAGCTTTTATGATTAACAAGTTACTACACAATGTTGAAAAAATCTGTTCAAAATCTGTTTTTCCATTAATTAGCTATCGCCCCCACATGAACCACAACTCTCAGAAGTTGAGAAACTTGTGCGAGCTGAGGACTAGCGAGGTATCACCTTTTATCGTGTGATTCCTAAGTGAGTGTGAGTGTATATCTAAGATAAAATACGGTTTTAATCTGTTTATTTCAGTAACAAAACGAATCTAAATTGGGAAAATCTAGTTCCTTCTGAAACAAGGCATGTATGCGTCAGTCTGTCAGCTCCCTTCCTAAACCTACTGTTTGCTGGGCGCCGAGCGTGACCTTAGTTGCAGGCAGTGACTCAATCACTGTGGAGCCAGCCACTGTTGTGTATACAAAAAACAGTTTTGTGCTATCGTTTTGAGAAGAAATGGCTACTAGAGGATGTGTTAACTCTCCTAACAGTTTCTGTTATATTTGTGGGTCTTATACCATCATGAAGCATCAAATGAATATTTCTAATTTTGTTCAGCAGCTGTATTTTGCATTTTTCAAGTATCTTTATGAAAAGTTTTCTGGTCTATCCGATGCTGAACTAAAAGAAGGAGTCTTCGTTGGGCCTGGCATAAGAAAACTTTTAAAAGATGAAAGCTTTTTCACTGAAATGGAAATTAAAGAAAAAAATACCTGGAATTCATATAAACTTTTTATAACAGGCTGTCTCAGAAACAAAAAATACCCAAACTACAAAACTTTGGTTGCTAAATTGATACAAAAATAAAAAATGTTGGACTGCAACAAGAGTGTCAACGTCCATTTCCTTTGCTCACATCTGCACTACTTTCCCGAAAATCTAGGAGCTGTAAGTGAGAAACAAGGAGAACGGTTCCTTCCACCAAGACATAAAGAAATGAAACGCAGATACCAAGGTCGGTGGAATGTTAACATGATGGCAGACTACTGTTGGATGTTAAAAAGAGAAAATTCATAAGAACACAGCCGAAAAAGTATCAAAAGAAGCTTTGATGGAAAAAGAAAACTTGTGTATCACTATTATGTTTATTTTAACTATGTAGCATTTTTTTTTATTTTATTTCATGTTAAAATAATAAAAATAAATCCACAATTCCTCGTTTTTTTGTACATTTTCAGTTATTTAACCCTTATTTTGTAGGTCATCCTCACGTGATAGATAAAAACAAATTTCATTTTGGAAATCAGCGCAAAAAACTATATAACAAACAACATACAAAACATAAAATTTTCTATTTTGATTGCCTTCATTGTCTATTGAAAACACTTTCCCAACATCAGAACAAAATTACGCTCTCTCGACGCTAACTAATTTAGCTATTTCAGGAGATCATTATGATTGAATTTTACTACTATGTTAGTTTTTTTATATGAAGGTATCCGGAAACCTGTTGTCATGTACCGGTCTCAACAATTTCAAACATCTCTCACTTATTCTGTGGTCGTTCTGTATAGCTTGTTGAGCGACACTATATTTCTCCGGTTTATGAAACCGAACATGCGAAACATGTTCCTTGTAGCGAGCTGATATAGTCCTTTTAGTTTGACCAACATATTTCTCATCACAATTTTCGCAGCTCATTTCGTAAATCCCAGATTTTCCTTTTTCCAACGTCTTGTATTTCGGACTACCCAACACTTGTCGAATTGTACGTGCGATTTTGAAAAACATTCTTATATTCAATTTTTTTTATGTTTGGATCAGCCTATTGGTGTATTTGGTTTCATATGGAAGCACTGTGAATTCTGAATATTTCTCTTTTCGAAAAGTCGAGGCGTTACGAACTATCTAGTGCCTTCATTTTGTCGAACTCAGTCACTGGTTGAGATGTGACATAACAGAAGCAATCAGCTATCAAGCTGAAATCAAACCATAATGCAGTCACTATTGAATATAAATATGTATCTAATGTTGATTATCTATAGTTATTTCGAGAGTACCTATTTGTCTGTTTCTCTGAAGTATTTTTTGTGTTTCGGTCACAGTTTTCATTTGAACGAGAATTTTCCAGAAACAGAGAAGATCTACCAACTGTAAACCATGTGAAGATTCACAAGTTTTTCATATTCTGGTGTTGATATAAGCGATATGAAAAGTATAAGGTAAACTTTGCTTTTCGTCAATCATGGCATTAAGGCAATGAACAAATATTGAGTGATAAACCTGAAAGATCTGAAGCACAACGAATTGCTAAATTCGTGTTTGTTAGATTGCGATAATGACACCAATATCCTCCACCAATAGCATAAATAGTTTCCTTTCTGACTCCTTAAATCAATATTGAAAATAATAATTAAGAAAATGTTGTATGTTAAACGGTTTATTGAAAAAATATAATAATAATAATAATATGTCTTTATTAGAACAGCATGAAAAACAATTTTTTTTTGTAATAATTTACACATAACTGCTGACCTAATAGGCGAAATTCAGTAGCCCACTACGTATAACCTAGTGAGGTCCTGCTCTACCACTTAACCTTTAATAATTTACTAAAAACTGAAAAATAATTCGGAATGTCCTAGGTAGCAGTCATTACACCACTCTCCTTAGCAATCTACGGTTTTGATCAGATAAAAATATAATAAAATCGTTGGGCGTAGCGTAACCTGAATATATATGTAGATACAGATCAATATTTCAACAAGAAGGGGTCAAACTTCAAATACTAAACTTGACCTAATCAAACGAACAAACAAAAGAGCAAAAAACTAAAACAGTTTAATTACGGAGACTTGCCTATGTATCACACCAAATGAAAATCAGTTATAAGGTGTACTTCTAACATTATGGTTCTGACAGCATATAACTTGAAATTCATGAAAAAAAAATCTTCATGTGGATGATTATGAACCTCAGTATGAGGTTAACGACTTTAATGTCAGTGGAGCGGAAAATGAGTAAAATTCGTATTTCTGCTAGAATTTGATACTATTTCTGGAGTAAATTTATACCACAACTGATTTGAAAATCTACTCAAACGAAACGATATCATAATAAAAAATCTATTATATGAATAGCAATGAATCCGAAATCAAAAGTCTGGATGAAGTTTCTCTGTATCTCAATAGTTTGATTGATAATAAATAATGATAATTTCTTTCATAACTTATTCAAGTTACCGAGTTACATATTTGAATTCAAAGACATATTCAAGGCACAATTCAGTTTCATGACCAGAATTTGGTTATTCATAACTTAGTTAAAAAATCTGTTCTGTTGAAATCTTTTTTCGTTAACGAGGTCTTACCTTTCAAGGTGTGATTGCTAGCAAGATGGGAAGTGGAAATTTAATCCTTGAGTTATTTCTGTCAGTATGCCTTTTTACTAGTACTTTCGAACGCAGACTCAATTCAATTTTCATTAGTTCCTATCCCCCGAAATCTTCCTTTTGAGAGAGGGTAATTTATAAGGATAGGCTGGAATTATTGTCAAGTCACGTATTACCCGAACATCTTTGAAAAGGGTCGAAATTCGGCAAACAGAGAAATTAGTAAAGATTGTAGATAATAACTGCCATAACTTCAAAAAGGTGGGAAAGCAGAATAATGTCATGTTATCTTTAGAAATCTAGGTATTTGAACACAACTAATATAGCCATGAGGAAATAAAATAAACGGTCTTGAGCAAGTTAACAATAGAAGTATAGATAGGCCTTTTATTAAGGGTTTAATTGCAGATATACCCATCGTTAATAAATACCAATAACGTGAAACGTGAAAGTTTACAATTTAAAATAACAAGAAATGAACAATAAAGACTTTGAGGTTACCATTCGACCAGAGGGTCAAAAATGTTAAATCAAAAAAGTATAAAAATTATGTAAAGGCCGGCCAGACGCTACATTTTGCGCAGTTTAAAGATGGAATGAAAACGTTGCAATTGTTGTTCCTCAACTCAGGCAATTTTGCTTCATTTGTAGTATTTTTTATAATCAGTGATAATCATGGAGGAGGTACTACTCTGGTCAATTTTGGCATGCTGTCTTGTGAAAAATGAAAGATTGAAACGTCTCAGAAGTACCAGGCGTTCAAAGTGGTCGCGGAAGTGGCTTCTAAAAAGGCAGCACTTTTCCCGTATTACATTACTACGTGAATTACGTGATGAACCTAATGATTGGAGGAACAACGTGAGAATGGACATAGAAACGTATACCTATTTATTGGAATTAGTAACACCGCATATCATCAAAGAAAATACTTGTATGAGAACAGCAATATCGTCACATGAAAGGCTGACAGCAACTTTAACATTTTTGGCAACTGGCAGAAGTTACAAAGACCTAGAATTCACAACAACAATATCGAAACAATCCTTGAGTGAAATCATTCCCGAAACATGCAAAGCTATCTTCAAGATGCTGAAGAATGTATACTTGAAGGTAAGTAATAATGCTATTGTCTATAAAAGATTTATATTTATATGAACCTTAAAAACATCAGTGTTTCACAATACTTAGGGTAAGCAGAATGAAAATGCAGGCATGTGTCTCAGTTTGGTTGATATGTTGACAAGAAGTTTGCAGCACAAGAGGGGGCAAGGACTTGATGTGTGTGTGTGTCTGTAGATCTTCTTCACCGTTCTGTGGGAAGATGCGTGAAACTGCCGGAATTTTGCTAATTGTTTCATACTCATGAGTGCGTGTAAGTTGTTCTGGGACATAGTTATGTGGCATAGGCTGCGACTGCTGCGAGGAGTGGTATGGTCTAACTTGTGAAGAAAGAGTATGTGGCATTGTCAATTGTTGGGGCATATTCTGTTGAAGCCAATTCCGCCCAATCATTAAACCAAAATCATCTTGTCGCTGGCTAGTCATATCAACAAGTTGAAAATTTCTTGTTAGTGTACCCAACTCCGCTTCGAATAAAACATCAGAAATTAGTTTCTGAGCGATTGCGTTTTGTGAACTAGGGACATCTCTGAGTTTATTACCAACATGTTTTCCAAACACGTGGAAAGCATCCTCTGCCTGTAGCGACTCCAGTTTCTTTCCTACCAACTTCATAACGTCACTTGTGCCATCATCATTTGGAACTGCCTTTCTCTTACGAGTTGAAGAGTGCTATCTTGAAGTATTTCCGGACAATGTTGCATTGGAACAAGAAGTTGATGCTTCGGAAAGAGGAGTAGCAGGCGCTTCAGCGGATAGAGCGTCAGCTGAACTCGTATGCACATCTTCTCCCATCTGAAAATATTAAACAATTATCGATCTTCATACATGTTCTGATGGTTCATCAACTTCCGACTCGTTATTTTCAATCACGGTATTCCTAGATTTCCTTGGTGTCTCCTGATCATTTAGGAAGTGTAACAAATCAAAATACCACAGAGCTGGCTTGTAGATTTCGTCTTCTCCAGCCCCAGATCGATTCGATTTATTGCATTTTGCTACTTCTTTACGGTAAACACTTCTCAACGAATTAATTTTTTAACAAATGTTTCTCTATTTGCAGTAGCACCAATTTCTTTGAATTTTTCGATTACCATTTCATACGCCTGCGGCTTCTTATACCTGTCACCTGTCACTATACTCCTTGGATTTGATACGACAAAGGCATGGAAAACTTTCATATAATGCAATAAATTATGTGAGAAACTCCCGAGAACATTGCCGCAGGTCAGCCATTGTCACTCACAAACAACGAAAATGAGGAACAAAACAATTCGGAAAAAGGAGCATTCGTCTACATGCACCGACTTGTCCGCGCAGTTCCAGGATATCTATGCTCCAAAGCTCAGTTATCGCTGCAACTGTACGCTTTTCGCGCCCGTTTCAAAACTGCACAGATTTCCAGTCCACACTTAAGGTTTCATCTGCATTGTGTTGAACTGTGCAGACAACACGTTGTAGAAAACAGAGCATCTGGACCGGCCTTTAGCACGAAATGAACTAGATTATATCTAGTTCACTCAGTGAAACATAGCTCTCCGATAGCATATTCAGTGCAGAACTATTTTCATCGATTTAAAATGTATTCTGATCAGACCGAAAGTTTTCAGCAACTAAGACAACCAAAGGAGTATTACTTGCCGTCAAAAACACTTTTCAATTTGAACCAGTCGATTTGAGCAACATTGCTTCATCAACACCTGGCATTGATATAGTTGGTGGTAAAATGTTGTTTAATTCTTGCAATGTGTATTTACTTGTTGTTTACATTTCACGTGTGAAACATATCTGACTTTGATACCTCAATTGATAAATACCCTTAATTTTTCACATAACCAGTATGTGATTTCAATGTTCCCTTGTTTGATGATAATAAAAGTGGCAGTGAATGTGAAATTTTACAAAACGTCATGGAAATAATGGATCTCAAGTGAATCAACAGTATGTTGAAAGTAACAATAGATTTCTTTATCTGGTATTAACCAGATTCTTGAAACTTCATAGTTTTTTCTTTCTTCCTAGTTTTAAGAAACTAGGTATGAAGGTGGTATTCATAGCAAGTTATACATTAGAGGGCCTTTAAGAAAATCCAAAGGACAAAGTCGAGAATTCGGAAAAAACTGGAATAAACGAAATTGAATGTAAGGATTTCGATGCAAAATATTATGGACAGACTGAAATATCTATAAAAATAAGATATAAGGAACACTTAGCGCACCTGAAATATGGAAGACCAGAAAAATCAGCAGACGCCCATCATGTTTTGCATCAAAATCATTCCATAGACTTCAGTTCATCAAGATTAGTTAGACAAGTTAGCAACAACAACAGTCTGGATGCCCATGAGTGTGTAGGAAAAAGTGAACGACAGAAATACCAATATGATGAATATGAAACAAATTTTGGATTTCAGAGTTTCAATAATTATTATTATTCATACTTACTCCTCTAATATGAAACAGAAAAACAGGTCATCATATATCAGGAATCACACGTTGAAAGGTAAGACCTCGTTAGTCCTTAGCTCGCACAAGTTTCTCAACTTCTGATAGTTGTCGTTCTGAGAGTGTTCTGTGTATTTTATCCTCCTAAGGATTATTTTCACAATGTTTCGGCAAAGTCTCATTTGCCAATTTCTTGTGATGCCTTGAGTTTTTCAACTAGACTAATTATTTCAAATTATGTGTCTCAATTTATTGGGATAGAAGTTCCCATTTACCTGCGTTGCTACTACTACCTGTGTTTGCTCGACTACTTGTTTTGGCCCTATTGCCTGAGCCATCGCCTATAGATTCTAAACTATGGACGATGCCTGAGCTGCCTCTCCTGCCTTTATCATTCTACGTGCATTGTCATGCGCAGAGTTTTTGTTTTGGGGTTGACCGGTCTGTTTGCTTTTGTGAAGCGATAAAACGAATTAACCTGTTGTTGGTAATCTTTGCGCATCATCCCCCTTGTTAATATCACTATGCATTTTTCAAGTTCGATAGCCTCTCTCATTGTTCGAGAGTAGAAGTTTTCATTGCTTACTAGTATTTTTGTGTTATCGAAATTGATGTTGTGTCCTGTCTTCAATACGCGTTGGAAGAGAAAAAACGTGGTGACTTTTCCCTTCACTGCCATTCTGTGTTCATCTTTGCGTATATTGATTCGCCTGTTGGTATGGCCGATGTAAGTATTGTCACAGTCGTCCAACGGTACTTCATACACTCCTTCCTACTCCAGTGATATCTGCTCCTTAGAATTACGGATCATGGACCATTTTGTCCGTTCTGGTACGAACGAAGTTGTTATGTTTTGTTGGCGGAGAGTTCTGCTGATATTGTCTGTTGTTCCTGCAATATATGGTAGTGTACTTGTTACGACCGTTGTAACTCGAGTATTCTGCTGTTTCCATGTGGTCTTGCAAGCTGATTTTATACTTGTCTCCGAGTAGTTATTTATTCCTAGAGTTGTATCGATGGCGTTCAACTCTTGTTGTCTGTGATCGTTATCTACCAGCCTCCTCGAACGTGTAATCAGTGTTTTCGCCACCGCCTGAATTTGTTTCGGATGATGGTGAGAATTTGCGTTTAGATACCTATTCGTGTGTGTTAGATTTCGATATACCGAGTGACCTAGTGTACCGTTCGGCTTTTTCATAATCAATACATCGAGAAATGCGAGCTGGTTACTCTCTTCGACTTCCATCGTGAATTTGATCCGTGGATAGATTCGGTTCAAGTGATTGAAAAACCTTGAAAATTCCTGGTGTCCCCGAGACCAAATCACGAAGATGTCATCGACATGCCTCAGCCAGAGTTGAGGTTTCATGAAGATAAAATACACAGAACACTGAACGAAACCCAAGAAACAGCTCATCATACTTTGTCCGTGAGAATTCTCAAGATGACATAT